>JANHGC010009275.1:256297-267923 GCA_027560395.1 Boaedon fuliginosus
TTTAGCAAAACCACCAAGGAGATGACGTTGTATGTGCCAAACATGGTGGCCCCGACAAACTCTGTGAATTCATGCCTGGCTTTGACATTCGTGACGTAGAGGTTCAGCAGACCAAAGACCGACCAGAAGAGAGACTGAAGAGTTTCAAAGAGTCTGCAAAAAAAAATAAAACAAAAGATAAATAATTGTTTTAATAGATTTGATTGAGTTTAGGAGAACAGATACATCATCTTTCTCATGGGCTGGTACATCCAAAAGTTTTGGACCTACTGTATTTTTCAGAGTTCTATCAGCCTTCCATTCTTCTGAGGTTGGTGAAGTGAGGACCCAGATTCCTGGGGGCAAGATGCTGACTTTACAAATTGCTTAGAGAGGGCTGAAAAGCACTGTAAATTGCTGTTGCTATTGCTAAGGAGCCTCGGTGGCGCAGTGGTTAAATACAGCACTGCAGTCTCTGCTGACTTGTTCAGCAGGTTGTCAGATGGAATCTTACCAGGCTCAAGGTTGACTCAGCCTTCCATCCTTTTTAAGGTCAGTGAAATGAGGACCCAGATTGTTGGGGGGGCAATAAGCTGACTCTGTAACCACTTGGGGAGTGTTGTAAAGCTCTGATAAGCAGTATATAAAACATCTGAGTGCTACTGCTATCCGTGTTGTAAGCCGCCCAGAGTCCTTCGGGAGTTGGGCAGCATAAAAACGTAATAAATAAATAATAAATAAGGACAGTTGAGTTGGACTATTTTCATTTCTCTGCTTAATTCACTCACTTCAAAGTCACTGTGCTCCATTTATGTATTGTGTACAACTAAAAACAACAACATTCTTCACTAAAATTCACTCCAAAATGCTGTATGTATGTAAACATAAAGTCAAGGGTGACTGCTAAATTGAATTTAAAAATGAATGAATACGTCACTCAATCAGTCATTATAAAATCACAGGGGATTTTAGATTGGAAACAAAGGGAAGGAATAAGGAGGATGGAAAAAAATACATTAACAAGAATGGCATACCTTTTTTTCTTTTCTTTTTTTCAAATTATAACCCAGTTTTGGCAATGGCTTTGAACATCATTGCTCTCCTAGGACCAAGCAACCCCTTCTGAACACTGAAAATTAACCCCAAAGGGTCAGGAACTCCCTATACAACTCTAGAATATGAATATACATTAATATTCTATCTAAGGTGGCTTCGTAGAGAAATTTCATTTCCTGGCTAAACATTTTCAATGATCTTGTCACTAATTTTGTTCGCTTACCTTGAATATCCAGATGAGTTGCCATGACTAGCAATGCCCATTGTAGAGCGCTAGCTACCGAGTCTGTCCCACCAAGCAGGAGGTCAGCAACACAGTGAGCCAAGTTCTCTTCATTGTACGTAGAATTTTGATCGTTCTTGCTCTGTAGTTGACAGTGACGAAGGCAAAATGCCATTTGTAGACATTCTCCTATTGTTACCAATGTCAGAGTTCCAAGTAAACTTTGCATAGCCGTTCATCACTCAGAGACCAAGTCCAGACAAGTTTTATTAGAAAAATCATTTTGGCACATCTGGGAAAAACCCAAATCTGAAGTCCTCATTTCACCGACCTTAGAAAGGATGGAAGGCTGAGTCAACCTTGAGCCTGGTGGGATTCAATCTGACAACCAGCTGAACAAGTCAGCAGAGAGGGGTTGCAGGGCTGCATTTAACCACTGCACCACCGAGGCTCATACTAGTAAGTACTGCTGCTACTTTGCTGTGGAGTATTGTAATGGAGGAATTACCTATGGAAGAAACACTGTCAAAGAATCTTTTAATTTCCAACATAAATCAATCTCTGTTGTTTAGGCTTAGATACCTTGAGCCATAAAATCGTTTGCTAGAAATCTGCCTATTTCTTTTTAGGGTTAGGGTTAGGATTATGCCTTGACAACGCATGTTTGACACCCCTGAGCTAGATGATTCCCACCCTTACCCATTAACTGAACTTCAGATGAAACTTCTTCCTTTCAAATGAAAGACTGAAGGCAGTAAATCATTTATTGATTATCAATGCAGTGCTGAGAATTGGCAAGAAGAAATGCTGACAGTGACTGTCTTTCCTCTTCTTGGCACAAGATTAAGAAACATGTTTTGAATCTTACACTAAAAGGATGAGTCTGTCCAGTTTGGTTCCTAAATATATATTTTCATTGGAGCTTATATTTATTTCACCTAACTATTCTTTTTTTTTGCACCTGTGTAATGGTAAACAACATACTAGTTTGGAAAATTGTGAGCATATGCATTCTTCCTCTTCTATTTGAGGAAGGGTAAATATAATTAATGGATACATATAAAATGTAATGCATGGTGTGATCCATTTATTCTTCCAGCAACCTGTTTCATCTTACCAACGTTGCCTACCTTGCTTTCGAGTTTACTCATTTTATTTCTTCCAATCCTTAAGTTCCACCTACATATGGAAACTAGAATGTTTAAGAAATACAGTAAGAATACTGTGCCCATTCAGGGCATCAAAATGGCAGACAGTTTAACCTGTGCCGCTTTGTAATGTGCTTTGCATACAGCACATCGATATCAAAAGGACTAGTGCTTCAATCACCCAGTCACACCCTCCATTTTGACATAATGGGTCATCCCTGTGGCCAGCAGATTGCTCCTATTTTCGGCATGAGGTATGTGTCATGAATAAATATTCACTCCAGCTCTACCCCCGCCCCCTATTATCACCATTTGGTGGCAGCATTTGCTGGTGCTGCACATCTGGAACACCTATAGGGGGAGATGTAGCTCACCCAGGATATAAGGGGCTTGCATGCTTCTCCCAAGTACATTTTTTTAGAGACCCCTACCTGTAAGCCTCTGCTGAGGCATCCCTTCTATGTTTTCCTAATAAACCTTTTTATATTCAGACCCTGTATGTAGCTGATTATGTAGCTGATTCCATCCCATCCACAACTGGAAGATACCGTAAAATGCTTGGTGCTTTTTTGAGAGACATGTTGAAATGAACATTTGAAAGAGGACACTAGTATACAAACTATCTTCTGTTTATATAACTGCGGAACTAAGCCAGGCCAATATCTATAACTGGGCCTCATTTGTTGCATTAATTTTGACCATTTATATCATAAATGTGTATGATGCAATAAAAATATAAGAAGCATCATATTTGATCTCACAACTTTTATGACTGTTCCTATTACTCAAGCAGTTCCAGATATACACTACACACCAATTCTATGGTGGTGGGGGGATCAAAAGGACTGAGATTGTGAAAATCTGGCAAAGAGAAAAGCAGGGGAAGGAAACCCAATTTGGTTTTCTTTGGGGTAAAGAGAATCCACAACAGGTCCCCACGATCCTGTTATTTTATGGCACAATAAATAGCCATCCTAGAACCCCAGCTGTTCTTGATTCTTGACCTTGCCTATTTCAAAAGGCTGACAGTGGGCTAACTCTGTAATCTTAATCTTCCATAAATTCAGTTGGAAATAATACTGAAGGAAAGAATTCCTCATAGATTAAGTACAATTTTTACAACAGTTTATTATAATGATTGGGATTACAATCAGCATCTGTGTAGGAAATGTATGCATATACATATATGTATCCGTCCTGTTATCTGTAGATTTTTTTCTTAAATATTTTGGAGTTCCTCAAATTTAATAATCTGTTTATCTGTTCCTTTAAATCGTTCAGGTTCACTTAGAGAAACATGTTTAAGAACAGCTAATATTTCTTCAATTGCTGCTGAAAATTTACAAAATGAAACATTTAGTCTTCCTTGATAGTTGCTTCTAGCAACCAACTAATCTTCACTTCAGTAAAGTATGAGTTAAGGTGGACTTTAAGCAGGGAAAAATGGATCTACTAACTGACACTCATCTTAATTCTTTTTCACTTTAAATTTACATCTGGTTAGGATTGAATGGAACCTTTCATGTTTTAATGATAAATTGTCTTCTCCTGTTATAACAATGTCCCCAGACATCTTGTCTCAGCCAAAATGGTTTTGGAGAACATCTGCTTTTGATCTAAGAGAGTTCTTTAAAAAAATTGTGGACCTAATCTCCAACTTAATCTCCACAAAACAGAATGTTGAAAAGTAAGAAAGCCCTTAGCTGGGAGAATTTCAATGCATTTAGTAATTATATCTGTAATGTACAGCAATTTATATTCAATGATCTCTCCAATCACTTCTCCTTTCACTATGTATGTTCTCATTGAAAGGAAGCAAATAATCACTCTTGTAACAAATTATTCCGTCTATGGGATTCCAATATTATCTGTCAGTGTGATTAAACAGGATATCGAACTTGAATCCCTTCAAACCATACCATGCTGCTTTATAACTCATGATATAATACAGATAATTAACAAAACAGTACAGTTACCAATTATTTTAATTCAATATTTAATGATAAGCAGTAAACATTAATTCTACTTAATGCTGTTCTAAAGCCAAAACCAACTAGAAGAGGGGTTTTTTAGCCAAATAAATCATATGCACAGACCTGGATTGGTGAAGGGAATTAAAAAAGCCTAGAGGCGATCAATATCATTTTATCTTGATTTACAATCTCAAGAAGTATACATAAACTTGATTATATTTTTACTGGGTGAGCCTCCTATTAGTTTATCAAGCAAAATGCTTAACTGTAAAATGGTAACATTTTTAAAAAAAATGGACGGAAAGAGAGTGGGGGAAAGCTTCCCTAAAGACTTTTTTTTTTCATTTTTTCTTGTGGCCAGGTCATATAATGTCATGCAACCATCTTGCCAGGAAAAGTAATCAGAGCAACTCAGACAAAACAAACCACAGAGACTTTAGATGGGCCAACAAATATGGACCTCTAGTGTCAAAATCCTTTAAAAAATCATGAAAAGTTATATTTGTTTCAGTTTTATTTCCAAAGTTCCTAAACTACACAGAACATTTTAAAAGCCATAGTTTCAGCATAGTGAGTAGCTTTTATTGTTGTTCTTTACTAAATTAAGAATCTGAGTAGAACTATGGAGGATAAAGCTAACTTCACACACCTTCATTTGGAATTCACAGTCATTGTCCAAATAAAGATGGTGATTCCTCATTTGTAGTTATCCCAGAATGGGGTCAAAATTGAAGTGTGTGGTCTAGACATGTGGACTCTAGACCCACCACATTTTCAGTTGGCAAGGATTTTGCATCTTACCATAAATGAAATAAACTGCCAAGAAGTGTAGAACATCTTTTGATAAGTTCTGGAAGAGTCTTGACCCCAACATCTTGTCTTTTCAAAAATCAATATAGTTATCTGAAGTCATCCTGGCACACATTGGAAATTTTGGAGTGATGTTAGCATACTGGAACTTATTAATGCCAAGGATGGTGGAGAAAATATCCAGGATTATTTTGTTTTAGTTAGAAATAAAAAAGCAAAACACCAGAATAATATGGGGCAGGTAAAAAAGTAAATCTATCTAAATCATTCTAATTTTCAAAAAGTGCCCTTTCTGCTGAGATGCCAAAGGTGCTTTTTCAGGAAGCAACTGGGCTTTCTTGTTTGTTTGTTTGTTTGTTTGTTTTTTGAAGATTTTTGCTTCTCATCCAAGAAGATTCTTCAGCTCTGACTGGCTAGTAGGAAATGGAAGGATTTATATTCATTGAAGGCAACTGGTCATTTGTATTTTTTTTAGAGAGTCAGTGAGGCCATTTCGAAGTTTATCTGTGTCCTCTGGGTCACCTAATTAGTGCAAATGGGTGTGATATTAGTCCATACCAACCCGTGCACTCTCACATAAAGATAGAGAGTTGCTTGACATTGTCTTAAAAATTTGATTAAAATACAATTCACCTAAAAAGCTAGGCATATTCCTTTTCTTCATAACACACATTTTTAATAGAATCACATTGGATGAGTCAAGTTGTATACAAATATAAACAAACATCACACTTGTCTCTTAAATCAGCAGTCCCTAACCTTTACAGCTTGGCGGCCCAGTGGAGAGAAAGAGAAACTGGCCCGTACAAGTGGAGAGCTGGTGTATTTGAGCTGTGCACATGCATGTGTACAGCGGCTAGCTACTCACATGGCCTGGTCCAAATAGGCCACGGCCCAAGGATTGGAGACCCCTGTATTAAATACCATGGTTTGGCTCAGGCATTGTTAATGATGGTGGCAGAAAATCATTTCTCCATTCATGAAAACTCCATCTGCTGTATTGAGGGACCTGAATATGAAATATAGTCCAGGAAAAATTGTTGAAATGTCTGGGGAAAATCTCATATTTCTCTGCTTCCCAGCCCCAGGCTTCTGTACTTTTGAGTTCTCTCACAGAATGAATGGAAATTACAGTGTGTCGGGGTGTGTTTGTGTGAAGATTGGGAATCCCCACCCATTCCCCCTGAACTACAACCACCTCATCCAGCAAGGTAGAACATTGTAAAACATTCTAAAAGCTGAAGATTTACATGCTTTCCATGACTTCATTTTGTGTGCTTGATTCTGAAATATAGCCCCACTTGATTTTTGACTACCCAAACAAAAACTTAAAAACATAGAGAGAATAAAATATTAAAGTTTGTTTTCTGCACCTCTCTCTCTCTCTCTCTCTCTCTCTCTCTCTCTCTCTCTCTCTCTCTCTCTCTCTCTCCCTCCTTCCCTCCCTCCTCTCTCTCTCAACACAAACTTTTAAACCACTGGATTTAAACTACAGTCAGAACTAATTTGGGACAGCATTCATTTACGTTCCAGTCTATGGATTCCAGAACAGTTAGTTTTAAGCTTCTACTATTAATTTTTATGTACCCTAGAAGGCCCCAGGAGATTTTATATAAGATACTGTGAAAAAAAATTGTATTTGAGAAAACAATGCATTGTAAGTTCATGAAAAGATGATGAGTTGAGGGGGCAGATAGTTCACAATTGGCTATGATGACAAGAGCAGTGGAAAATAAAATACACTTCAGGGAAATTGTGGTCAGAATCATACCGGGTCTCCAATTCATAAATATCAAAAAAGCTGATTGAGAAAGCAGAGGGGATTCTACAAAACAAGATTTTAGTCAAACAGCTTTCACTCCCCCATGGTCTAACTTTATCTCTTGTTATTTAATTTTCATGCTCAAGTATAAACTATGTATGATAAAATAATCCCAAACATGTTAAGATAGCTGTCAGACATGACTATATTACGTAGTTTATAGTTACTATAGAATTGACTGAAACAGGAACTTATTTTACAGGATAGAATTAGAATCTGAAAATCTGTGGCAATTCTCTAAATGTTTCAAACATGTTTTTATGTATGCCTTGCTATTTATTTTTGTCTGAGCTCCTAGAAGATATTCCCACACTATTGAGTAAGTGATCACAACTAGATAAAATTTCATGTGAAGCGATTCATACTAGGGCTCAATAATCTCTTTTCTAGAATGGATCTCTTATTGTATTTAACCCCAGAAATAATTACCACAATCAAATCCTGGTTCAGAACATCCCAGTACACAACTCCTTTATTATTGATCCAACCTGGATTATTAAGAAAAAGATATTTGCAGAAGTTGCTTAATGTCACTGATTTGAGAAAACAATTTTCTTTCCAAACCATAAATTGCTGACAACTAAATATTGTTTTGTTTTGATTTAAGAAACCACCTCTCAACCAGAAATTTCTACCACTTCAAGTTACTTCTGAAAACTTGTTTTATGCTGCTTCAAACTATCTCCTTTGCTCATGATCTGTCTCAGAATCTAGCTAATGTGTAACAGGTGAGACATCTGAAAATGATTAGTAGTGGCTATCAGTATAAAAAGATAATACTATAGGAATTCTTTGTTATTCAGTTTTAATATTAATGACACTTTAAAAAACTTTGTTTTCCAATCTGCATGTGTGAACTTCAACAAGAGTACACAGAGATATCTGAATATGTGGTTAATTGATTCAAAATATAGTGTGGTTCTTTGATGGAAATATTTTAAGTGTTGGCTATAGTTTATTGTTTGATTTTTAATCACTGTATTATATGTATTGTTGTTTGTGAGCTACTTAGATTAGGGGTCCCCAACACCTGGTCCACAGAGCAGTTCTGTTTGGGACCAGGTCGCACAAGCAGCTGGCAAGTGTACAAATCTCCATTTGTGGGCATACGCACGAACCCATCCGCTCCCTCCTGCCCACACTGCCACTGCCAGTCCATGGAGCCAGAAAGGTTGGGAACCGCTGACTTAGACTGAAGCAACATATATGCATTTACAATGCATAAATTCTTGTGCTACACATCTAGATCATTGATGTTTCCAGTGCAATCCAATCAAATCAACATTTGATCATTTTTAATGGTATTCCAGCAATTCTAACTTCATATTCATCCAAAATCAATTTTATGTTAAAAAGAATGTGCAATTGTAATATATGTAATATTCCAAGAAACAAATGAGAATAACCTACTTTTTCCCAGTATGATCTCCTTCATATTCTTCGCAATACAATGAAAATAAACCATGTTGTTAATTCATATTTATTCTTATGTTTCTGAAATGGGAACAATGCAAATTACACATTACATCCACAAAAATACTCCATAAAGAGGCATCATGATAGCAAGATTTTTATAAGCCTAATTGTTGGTACTAATATTTTTAATATGTTTAATAACTTTTTCATTCCAAGATACATGTCTATGGAGATTCTCAGTCATCCAGGTCAAGATTGTCCCAAACCTGCTTTTTTTCAAGAGGCAACTGGAGTCAGGAAGACCTGAAGAAGCTTCTTGGAAGAGAAGCAAAACATCTTCAAAGAAAAACCAGAAAGTCCAGTTGCTTCTTGAAAAAAACACCTTTGGGATTCCAAGATGCAGTTGTTGAATTTACTTATTATTAATTTGTAGCATTTTTACCCATTGTTTAGTTGTAAAGTTCAGTTCAACAACTGAACTTTTGGAAGTTCAGACTTCCCAAAAAATCAACAACCAGAAAATTGTTTTCAGCCTTGCAATTTAAAAGTGAAGATAAAAATGAAAAGGATGAAGAAAGAGCAGAAAACTGTATTTAAAAAAACAACTCCCAAGGCTACCTGCTGATTGATTATGTGCAATCAGGCCACTTCTCCTTCTTCTCCTTCTCCTTTCTTTTATCTATCTATCTATCTATCTATCTATCTATCTATCTATCTATCTATCTATCTATCTATCTTCTATCTATATAAAAATGGACGTGTGTGTGTGTGTATGTTCCAGCATAACTCTGTAACACCTTGAGCAATTTCAACCAAACTTGGTACACAGATGAAAACAAATACTGTGGGGTAAGACACTCCTAACACCACTCAGGGGGTCGGTGTGCCTTAAAATGGCTTCTACTGTACAGCACAGTGGACTTGCCATGGTAACGGCTTCACAATACTCCACAAGGGGGCTCCCTCCAAGGAAACGTCAGCCAATTGGCCAAGTGCAATCAACATAGACAACCAACTCCCAAGGAGACTTGCGACGCTGCGGAAGAGACAATACAACAGCGTGAGTCCTGACTACAGGATTTTCCTGTCTAATACAGGATTGGGATAACTAAATACCCAGGCAACGCCAGGTTATTGGGTAGTATGTTATAAATTATAAGTGCTAAATACACAGTTTTACGAAAAGTTATTTTTTTCCAAAAGACATAAATACCACAGTAGTAATACCTGGGTGGTTTGTGGCTTATAGCTTTAGCTTTCTGTAGTTAAGCTTCTGTTGATTTTGGTAACAGCAACAGTGCACAGCTCTAAAAAAACTACCACCTAACAATGTGACTTGATGTCAGAAATTCCATAAAATCTTTATTGTAAAAGACACATGCCTATAAATTATCCTCTTTATTCTTTTTGGTGAGCTTCCAAAGCATAATCAGATTCAGAGGGGCTTGCTTTGACTCATCCTCTTCCTTTACGTTCTGATGTTTTCCTGTCTCTGTTACTAGAATGTATATTTGAGAGGATCATAAACTATCCCATTTTATTCATGGAACATAATTACAGGGAACATAAATTTGTTTTTATTGGGCATGTCTAGCTTTCCTCAGATTAAAAAAAAAGGACAAAGTGAGACTTTCTAAAAAAAATTTTTTTTAAACTCCACAAAAGAAGGACACATTCATGACCTAAGAACAATTATTCCAGTTGTTTAACATTGTTTTAGTTCCTCTTCTATTCAAGTTGAAAGGAATCAAGAAGAGAGAAAAGTGCAATTTCTTCTTTAAAATGACATCGAGAGGCTAATCCTGAGTTCCTTCAAATGCTACAAATATTAGATTATAATTCTAGGCATATTTATGAGAGTAATTTAGAGAAATTGGAAAGGTTTGGGATTGTTGCTCCTCAGCTTCTTTCCATGTTGCCTCACAAGGTCAAGAACAGTCACCGTTCCTACATAAATTGCTCAAAATATCATAAACACAACAAAAATTACAAAAGGAAGTAATGGGAACAATAAAATAAGGCCAGAATTCAGGATATTGTGGATATTACAAGGGACATAAAAACACTTCCTATGGAACTAATGTCCTAATCTGCATTAAATGCAATTAATCTCATCACAGTTTCTATCTGTACTGAGGAACAGCTTTTGAGGGATTGCTGCTCACAGTCTGCTATTTTATTACCCCCCGTTTTTTCAAAGTAAAATTATTTAAATGCTTCCTGGAGAGGCTTTCCTGCTCTGGGTCCCATCAACTAGTATTGTTAAATAAAGACATCCAGACATGAGACAAGATTTTTATCCCTTCTGTATATTTCTTTCTCAGAAACCTCTGATTCTTAATTAAATTTTGAAATACAAGTAGACCTCAACCTATGACCACAACTGAGCCCAAAATTTGTGTTGCTAAGTGAGACAGTTAAGTGAATTTTGCCCCATTTTATAACTTTCCTTGCCACAACTGTTAAATGAATCACTGCACTTGTTAAGTTGTTAATACGGTTATTAAGTGAATCTGGCTTCCTAATTGTCTTTGCTTGTCAGAAGGTAGCAAAAGGGGATCACATGAGCCCAGGACACAGCCATGGTCATAAGTATGAACTGGTTGTCAAGCATCCAAATGTTGATTAGGTGACCACGGGAATGCTGCAATGGTCATAAGTGTAAAAAACAGTCATAAGTCACTTTTCTCAGTGCCGTTGTAACTGTGAATTATCACTAAATGAGTATTGTAAGTCGAGGACTATCTGCATTCTTGATATAGATATATAGATGTATATCAGAGGTGGTATTCTGCCAGTTCTGACAGGTTCCAGAGAAACGGTAGCAATAATTTTGATTGATTCAGAGAACTGTCAATTACCACTTCTGATTGGCCGACACTGTCAAATACCACCTCTGATTGGCTGACCTCACCCACCAAGCCATGCCCACAGAACCAGTAGTAAAAAAAATTGAATACCACCACTAATGTATATGGCAGATTCAAGCGTAATAGTGGCTAAATGTTTACTTAACATTTTTTTCAGGTCTTAGCTTTTTGTACTGAAAAAGCTAAGACCTGAAGCTGAAACACTGAAGAAAGCTTATCTGATATTTTTACTTAGATTAATAAATTAACGTGAGATAGATAGATAGATAGATAGATAGATAGATAGATAGATAGATAGATAGATAGATAGATAGATAGATAAATTTGTG
>JANHGC010009276.1:0-13619 GCA_027560395.1 Boaedon fuliginosus
AGCACGCTTTTGACAGCCATTCGGAAAGCGCGCCCACGAAGCGGGTAACCAGCGAACCGGGAGAAACCCATCCCTGATTCTGGTGAGAGGAGAGTTGTTCATCTCAAAGGTTTTCTAAAGAGTTCATTTAAAATTGGAGATCAGTGCATTGTGTCTTTAACTGTAGTTAGCCTGACTAACCTATCAATTAAGGAGGTGCAAATTTATGACAATTAGAATAGGATGTGATTGGATATAGCAGTAGGTATTTGATTAGATACAGAAGCACATTAGGCTACTAGTGAGGAAGTTAGGGTAGAACTAAAAAGGCAATGCTGGTTTTGAGAGAACAAGTAATCAGTATTTCATGAATTTAATGTCTTTCTAGACCTACTGTTTAACTTGTTTTAATTTGGAGAGTCTATGCCTTCTGCTTGGTATTTATCTGGTTTTTATCAACATTAATTGGCTAGACATCTTAAGGCTGAGATGACGAGGTTAATTATTTCTGAGAAGGTAATTAGGGAGGAGATAAAATAATTCTCTTATTTCACTCATCCTAACTATATCTTATATTAGATAACCATCCTTATGTTATCTCTGATATATTCTGACATATTCAATAGTACATAAATATTGACTATATTCCATACAGGTTTTCATGGAATAATTAATATTTATAAACTGAAGAAATCTTACCAGTCTGAGTGGTAATCTTCCCTTCTGGACATGGAAGGCACTCATAGCAGCAAAATGGCTTTCCTTCTATTTTGGCCCTACTAGAACCAGAGTGACAATTGTCATTACATAGGGAATGAGGTATTTTCTGAGTGAAGGAGATGAAAAATTAGGAAAAAAATCAGTTTGGTAGTTTTACATGCTAGGGAGCATTGTGCTTACTGAAACACAGACACATATTCTAAATGTCGGGAACCCTCAGAATCAGAAATAATATCACCTTTTACATGATACCTAGGTGTCATGACAAGTATTTACAGGATGCTTTACATCTTGATTATCATGAAAGATACCTACTAAGCAATGAATTGAAGTGCAGCAGATTTGGGTTCAATGTAATTCATACATTGCTCAGCCTCATTCTACTTCATATCAAGTCATCCCCAGAATAGAGAGAGTCCTTGAGTTAAAACTGGCCATGTAATTATCTTTTGAAGTTATGATGGGCTTTTAAAAAGCTACTGATGACTGTTGACAAAGTTATTACTGCTGTCCTCCACTTCCACAGTCAGATAATTCCATTTTGGGTGATTGACAACTTGCTCACCTACAACCAGTTACAGCACCCAGTCGTCACATGGCCAAAATATGAGACTTCCACCCCTGATTTCTTTAGGTTTCTGTTATCTATCTATCTATTTATCTATCATTTATCATCTATCTATCTCTATCACCTATCTTCTAGGTCAGCAGTCCCCAACCTTTCTAACTTGGCATCCCGACCCGGCATGGGGGGGCTTATAAGTGGCAGGCATATGTGTGTGAGCACAGCTCCATTTGTGTGAGCAGTGTGCATGCATGATCTCCACTTGTGCAAATGGAGCTTCACATCCAAGTGGAGGATGCTTGCATTCATGTGTAAAGCTCCACTCACATGAGCAAAGGGCACTTGAGGGGAACGTGCTTGTGCTTGCTTGCAAAGCTCCACTCACACGAGCAGAGAATGCTTGTGTGTGAAGTTACATTTGTGCAATTGGAGCTTCACACCTGAGTGCCCTCCACTTGTCTGAGTGCAGCTTTGTGCCAAAGCACAAGTGGCCACTCAAGCACCCTCCACTTGCATGAGTGGAGCTTCATGTGTGAGCACAAGTATCCAATGCTCACACAAGTGAAGCTTCATGCATGTGCTCTTGCTCATTGCTCACACAGCCTGATTTCAAACAGGCTATGGCCCAGTAGTGGGCTGCAGTCTGGGGGTTGGGGACCCCTGTTCTAGATCATACAATGAAATCCTTAGAATGTTGACCAATTTTGGTGAGAAAGATCTAAACAGCATAACAGCATTTGACGTTATTCAGAAGGTTCTCAAAATGTGGCCATCTAATTGCACACTGAACTATGGATCATATCTCAGTTCAGAATTCTAGTACAACACCTGAATAAATTGACATTGCTGCAGTAGAAGAAAAAGTCACATTGGTTGAATATTCAGAATATAGATTAAACCATTTCCAAATCTGGACAAAATATATACCTGGTTAAACCTTAGAGGCCATACAATGGAGTCTTCGTGAATGTTGAGTGATTTGGAAGAGAAAGAGTTTGGGTGTACCCATCCAACTTTGACTTTTGTAAATGTGTTATTTGCATATGTGACCCAGTTGAAAATATCAAATCCAGAAATGATATGCCCTTTGTCATCAAAGGAAATATTTTCTCCAGCACTATTTATAAACGAGGTACTTCTTATAAATTTGTGAAGCTAAATTGGAGAGAAGGTAGAAAGAAAATGATTAAAGGAGAACTTTCATAATAGTTCTAATACAATTTGAAACTAAGATGAATGATCTTTGAGGGAGAACACCTACTGAATCTTGAAAAAGAGAAGGAGACATCATTGAAGTCAATTGCCTGGATAGAGTAGCATCACCACCTGAGAAGTTCAGGAGATATATGTGGGAGACTAATTACTTTTAAGATAGGAGAAACCTTTCTGTTTAAGTGTGTTGATCTTCTGCCTTCCTTATGGTTTTAAACATGCTAATAAATGAGCTATTTTCCACCCAATTTTGGCAGAGGAAATTTTACAACTTAAAAATAATAACATATTGATAGAGAATGTTTTACATGGTATTAACAGAAAGACATATACACTACACACAATCAAATTGAAAGAAAATAGCAAAGTAAAAATTATTATATATCTACATATTTGATACTCTTCATGAATCACTGTGTTGCCCTTTTGCTTATGTAGGAAGTTAGCACTCCCCCCTCCCCCTAGAGAAGTGAAATATTTTGGGACAGACTAGAAACTCAGCCTCCACCTTTGTGAAGGGGCCATCTACCTCTTTCAGGAAGAGCTATTCAATGAGCCATAAAAGGCCTGAACCAATCTATTCTGCATAACAAAGATACCTTCCTCAGGACCTAATGAGATCATCTCTCAGATTCAAATAAGGACAAAACCATAATGGGAATAGCCCAAAGCCCCTTTCATTGCATAAGTCAGCAGGACTCAACCAAGCTTTGCACAAATAACCTACATTGCTAGCTATGACCTCTGACACTAACCAATCAGGATAAATTTCTTGACACAGGTATAGGGGGCAGGTTCAAAGCCCAACAGAGGGTATAAAACCAAGGCTCAGTGGCTCTGCGCCTTTCCTTTTTCATCCTGGAGCTCCAAGGCATGTGATCCTGTCCACCATTAAACCATCTTTGCAAACAGCCTCCATGTTTCCAGAGTGTTTTTCCCCACTTGGAACTGAACCCACTTCCAACACTTATATTTGAGCTTCAAATAGTTTTATGAGTATGCTTTGCAACCAATTCTCATTAGTAGTTTTGGGCCATATTGCTTTGAAAAATGTTATGATCACTAGTAAAGTTTTCCATCACCTGTCTGGAAATATATGCCCTGGTGAAGGGGCTTGCACAGCTCAAAGAGCTTTGAGCTAAATCATTCAGGACAGGTCATAATGGAGAGTTCTGACAAAATATGGTCCAATGGAGAAGAGAATTGCAACCTTGTATCCTTGCTTTAAAAACCCATAGACAGTACCAAACAGCAAAAATATATGATGAGAAAGATGAGCCCCTCTGGTCAGAAGGTGTTCAATATTCTACTGGGGAAGAAAGGGGAACAATTACAAATAGCTATAAAAAGAGTAAGGAGGTTGAGATAAAGCCAAAATGATAGCCCTACTGTGGATTTGTTAGTACACTGAGAGCTTATGCCCCAAACACTGAGAACTTATGCTTATGTATACTGAGACCTTATGCACCAAAGACAAATTCCTTGTGTGTCCAATCACACTTGGCCAATAAAAATCCATTCTAGTTAAGTGAGAAGTTGATGCTGCCTAGAACAATATTGCACAGGAAGCTGCAATGTAAGTTCTATGAATCAAGATAAGCTGGACATGGTCAAGCATGAGATGGCAAGATTGAACATCAACATCATGGGAATCAGTGAACTAATGAGATGTGTGAATTTAATTCATGTGACCATTATATTCACTACTTCTAAGAATCCTTAGAATAAATGGAGTAGCCCCCAAAGTCAATAAAAGAAGTGAGTAAAACAATACTGGGGTACAATCTCAAAAATGACAGAATTATTGCAGTCCAAATTCAATGCGAACTATTCAATATCAGAGTAATCCAAGTCTATACCTCAACCTTAGGACAATGGAAGTGATCAGAGATCTTTTTAAGAAAATTGGAACTACCAAGGAAAGGTTTTCTACAAAGTTGGCATGATAAAAGACAGTAATGATAAAGAGCTAATAGAAGCAGAGGAAATTATCCAAAGCACCTGATAGCAGCACACAAAGCAATGGATGGAAACTAATCAAGGGGAAAAGCAACCTAGAAAAAAGAAGAAATTCCCTGATAAAACAATTAATAGTGGAACAACTTGCCTCCAGAAGACCTCCAATGTTCCTTCCAACTCTGTTATTCTATTCTAAATTAAGAAGAATACACATATGAACTATACAAGAAAGATCTTAATGTCCCTGATAACCACGATGGTGTGATTGTGATCACCAATCATTCCCCAAATGGGTGAAGAGAGGCGGGATATAAATCGAATAAATAATAATAATCCTGTATTACAAAGTCAAGTTTTATTTTCTTAGGCTCCAAGATTACTGCAGATGGCAACTGTAACCATAAAATTCAAAGATGTTTGCTCCTTGGGAGGAAAGCTATGGCAAACCTAGACTATATATTAAAATCAGAGAAATCACCTTGCATGAAAATGGTCCGTATATTCAAAGCTATGGTTTTCCTAGTAGTAATGTATGGCTCTGAGAATTGGATCAATTAACAAGGATAAGAACCAAAGAACTCTAGCCATCATTATATCTTGGGAGTTTTGATAATGAATTACATAGACATTTAAGAGGTATAAGAAGAACTACATTTTTGTTTGTTTTATATTTCTTTCCTGGCACTTCCAGGTAACATGTTGTTCCCATATTCTGCTATTGCCATAATATTTAATTATTTACTCTGCCTCCTTCTACATTGCTTTGGAAGATACCTGCCAGGCTTCTTCAAGTAGATATTCTTGTCTCATATTTTTTATTTTTGTCCTCTCTTTTGACTTGGATGAAGTTATGGCATACAAAGCATATGCCATAATGTAAACTGCATTGTAGATACTATAACTGTGGCCAGACATCCTTGTGTCAAACAGGGTCACAGGTAGAGTCTCTAGTTTTTCCTCCCCAGTGCAAATCTCCTCATCTTTTTCTTCTACAGTGGAATTTGAGAAATCACAATTAAACACATTTTTCCAGAAGATTTGGATAAAGTTATCTTTCTTTTCTGAGAGGGGGTTTCTTTCCTTCAAAAATTTCTGGAATCCACTAGGAAAATTTGTATGAACAGCAAATGAGAGAGTTCCATGGAGGAAATGTATGTCACAATCTCTTAGAAAACCAGGAGAAGCAAACTCCATCTGGGCTGTCATAATCCACACTCGGCTTTCAATTCTTACATCATAAAATTGCGAGAATTGGAAAATTGTTCTTAAGACACTCATAGTATGTATTTCACCTTGCACAATAACAGTATTGGCACTACTACCTGTGACAATACGTGAAGTTGCAAACCATTCTGTTGCACTCTCAGCAATATTATTTGAAAAAGTTATTCTGGCCATTGTTTCTAAGAATTCCATGCAAATACCCTTCTGAGAATATAAGGGAAATACATGCTGTACAAATCCATCTCCATTGTCATCATCAGAAATAATCACACCAATCCAGGTCCACTGGAAATGCAGTAGCAACTCAAGAATGCCCAAATAGTGATGGGTCTCATTGGGAAACATCTGGTGGAAAAAATCTTCTTCGGTTTTGTCTTTTATTATCGAAGAAGACCCATACAAGATCTTGAAAAAAATGGGAAGAAGTTAGACACAATTAAAATTAATCTTCACATACTCTTAGTAGAAAGGCAGATGTAGAAAGAAGTGGTCTTGTTATTTTTTTTTTAATCATTTAAATATTTCTTATGATAAATCTCCCATGCAATATATTTTGTAGACCATGGGTATTTCAGGAAATATTAAGATGTTTTGCTATTAAACAGCATTCATTGCAATCATTATGCATTCAATTGCGATTTTCAAAGCTTTTTTGAAAAACTCCAAATCAGTGTTTCTCAGTAAATGTGGAATTTATAGTGACATATAGATGGATTATTGCCAAATATAGGCAATCCTTGCTTAACAATGCTAAGTTACAATGCCACCCCCACAAAGGTACTTCCAACTCATTTCTAGATTTCTGATAGTGTCACCCCCTCTATAGTCACATGAGTGCATTTCAGGCATTTTTAAGCAACTCACTTTTTCAACTGATTGCAGCATTCCTCAATCACATAACATAATTTATGAAGTCCAATTTTGGAAACTGTCTGGCCATATATGTGCTTGTCAGGACGTAGGACACTTGTCAGGACGTAGGACAGAAATTTTAGGATCCCTTACAATCATAAGTCAAGACCTTCCTGTATTCTAATGATGTATATATTTTAAATACATCAAAGTGTGCCAATTTATTGAGTATCCAACTATTTTCAGTGCTTCATAAATACAGTTCATCACCTACAAAACTAATAAGATTTCCCATTTTCTATCCCCCACTTACAAAAGTATCTTAACTGTAATGAACCTGTATATTTCATCATTTTTTCTTTTTACCTGTGGAATCTTGTAGGTGCTCAAGATGTTTGTCATATGGAGACAGACTTCAGAAGTAGGTCCCCCAATGACTCCCACAACATTATTCTGAATATTGCATTTATAATTAGGGATGAACTTGTCCTGAGTGGTTAGAAGTTCCATTGAGGCAAGATAGGTCCACCTTGCCAAAAAATAGCTATTTAAGATATGGAAGCCCAAACTGACATTGGGTAAGAGTTGAGTATTCTCATTGAGTTCCTTCACAGCAAATACCAAAGCCAGGATGTGCTGGTAATTCTGAGTGAACATCCTAGGTTATGAACAATAGATCTTATTACTAATTCTATCTTGACACCATCATTTTCATAATTGGCTTAAAATAAGAGACTAATTGTATGGAATAGGTACGAAACATATTATGTAAGAAATACAAGCCAATGGGTGAAATTCACCATAAAAATATAACAAAATGTTCCATATATGAAAAGACAAAATGCAGAAATAGTTTTTCTCCAAGAAACATGTATAAAACAACTGGACACAGTCTTCTGTTAAAGCCGGGGAAACTGAGATAAAAATATATAACTGCTGTACAGAGTTTTTAAAAAGTAAAATAGCGAATTTATATGAAACTACCTGTCTGGAAATATTTGGATTAATTGAAAGAGCGCAAGGAGGATATTAATCTTTAAAAAAATGAAAACAAAAAAAAGATAAGACAATCATACTGGCTTCTACATGTGATTCAAATAAAAATAAAGAAGAGTTTTATAATATATTGCAAATCAGCAGACATTAAAAAGGGGAAATCAAAAATGTAATACTTTGCTTTCTCTTTTCTTTCTTTGTATTCTTTTCTGCTTATTAGGGGTTTTTTTTGGTATTTTAATATTGTTAAACTTGCTTTGCTCAACTCTTTTTCCTTTTTAATATATAATAATCTATATCTATAAAACAGAAGTGTTTGTTTGTATGTGCTCTATACAAACTTGCAGTTCTCCACCAATCTCACCCAAATTTCACACATACCTTCCTTAGGGTTGCAAAATCAGCTGGGGGGGGGTCCATAGGCTTCTTTGCTCCCTTTTTCCCCTTCAAAAAGTGTGGCAAAGGGGACCCCGCACCATCAGCAAAAACAGCATAAAAAAAGTTCTACTGAGCACGTGCAGGACAGCCCCTTTTTTTAAACTGCCACTTTTTTCAAATGGACCTTAGCTGAGGCAAGTGGGCAAGGGTGAGGGGAGGAGCACTCTACAAGCCTCCAATTCAGCCTGAAAGGGACTTCAGCTGCTTGAACCATTCTGGCACAAATATACTTTCTTTAAAAACAAAAACAAAAACGAGCAAAGCCAGGTCATCAGCTAGTTATATATAAGATGGCCACTTCCCTTCATTTATTATCTTGAGAATCCCAGACTATTCTTAATGTAACTGAGGAAAACAGTTTGCCCAATAGAATAGATCCGGTTTTGGGCATTTTTTTAATGTTCTTATTCTATCAAAATTCTCCCAGAAGGTTTATTTCTTAGCTGTTTTTATATACTGCCAAACAGTAGCAGCTCTTGGATACAATTCATAATATAGGTTAAAACATTTTCATAAAAAAATACCATTACAATAGATTTAAACTGTCATACAAATTACATGGGCCAGGAGCTGAATCCACTGAATTCCATTTCTTTTCTAATGTGTGTTTGAGTGTAGTAGCATTATAAGACAATTACAGAAGGCAAAGGAGTAGAAGGAGATATATACAGTTTGTGTGTGTGTGTGTGTGTGTGTGTGTGTGTGTGTGTGTGTGTGTGTGTGTACCCCCAATTTATTTAAAACTAGAAGGTTACAAAACATGGCATAATAAGTAACTTTTCCTACTTCTGATGGAACAGCCTAGAATAAGGCTTGGGTGTTTTGTAGTCACAGCACACTGCTGACTCACTGTTAGTTTGTGCTTTATTATAGTTTCAAAATGTGACCAACTACCACTGCACTGAATCATAGATCAGCTCAATCTGGTCTTTCCTAATTGCTAAACTCCATCTTCTATCTGTCTTACCTAGACTAAATGTGAAAGTAAAACATCTGGAAATTGGACAAGGATGAGTTGATGGTTCAGTACACGTCTATCATTCTCCTCATATGAGTACATGTCTATCATTCTCCTCCTCATAAGTTCATATGAATTTGAACATTTAGGTGGGTGGAGCAATTTATAATAGTGATGGGGGGAAAATATTTTTGACTTTTTTGACTACAAGGACTCCATAGACACATATTATTAGTTTGGGGTGGGGTGGTGATGGTCCACATGGTCCAAGCATCTCAAAGTTTGGACACTCATAGCCCTTTAACTCAGCAAAAAGATTACTGATGCAGTGATATTACAGCTGGATTCTAGAGACATTTTAAGGATATTCAAGCTATGTTAGCTTATGAGGAACTGATAGACTCCCTAGAGTAAGTTTCATTCAGCTCAGTGGGAATTATTGCAAGATAGACATCCGAAATATTTCTGACTGCATATCATCTAGACAGCTGCTCTGAAAAAATGTCTGCTTCTTCCTTTAAAACTTCTTTTCCTTTCCTTATGAACATTTGATTTTTGACGTTGGTGCAACTGGCAGATGGACCAGACAGCATTTCTTGGGCCATTTTCCACAACACTGTGGAAAATTTGTTGTCTATCCAAAGATCCATCAACATATCATTGAACATGCTATTTTGTTTTCTGGTGATATTGCTGTGGATTAGCAGGGAAAATGTGAATTGGCATTTTTTTAAAAAAACACTAAAAACATGTGTGGAGCTTGACTTCTAGAACTTTTCCCAATTTCTTTACCAGCAGTGACTGTAAATGGCATTTATATCTCCTTTTCTGTGTTCAATCTGTTTCTGCTTTCCCCTCATGCTCTGCCTGAGTGTGGTATTTATTTATTTATTTTATTAGATTTATACCCCGCCTCATTTCCCCAGTCAGAACTCGAGGTGGTATATATTTTGGGAAGCAGAGGTTACATTTATTTTATTTTGTGTCATATGACCAGTACTAGAATGGAACAATCAGCAACAGTCCAAACCACTGTCTCCACCTAGAATACATTGGAGTGATTTATAATTCATAATTGGGATAATAACAATCCCAATTTCCAAAATAAATAGTCAGCAAATTAGTTCTTCTTTCTTTAAAGAGAGTCAGTCTTCCCTTAAATACTTCACACAGCATGGGAAAGTGTCATGGTGGGACAGTGGCATAACGATGTTTGGAACTGCCGGCCAAAAATAGTCTGCATTCTAGTGGTTCAAGCCCAGCTCCATAAGATGGAGTGAGCTCCCACTGCTTGTTCCTGCCAACATAGCAGTTCATAAGCATGTAATGGGTGCTTCTTTGGTGGGGAAAATCTAGTTGGATTTGTATGTGTAGAGAGCAGAAGCCGGTGTTATACGTGACTGGACATGAGGCAATACTATACAAGATGAGGTGAGGCCAGCCGAGGAGCCCAAAAGACCCAGCAACCTGGGCGCTGCTAGTAAGCTGGTGTAAGCTAGTTCACCCCTGTGGTGCACCAAGGTTGAGCATGCAAGTGCTGAACCGAATGAACTCGTAATTTAGGCTGTCAGGATGATTCTATGACAATTCACCAGGCCAACTTGCCATGGCCAATTTGCTGAGGGACAACTAGCCACAGGTAGCTTGCCACAGGACAACTCGGTGCAGGACAAGAGTTACACTGATATGAAAGAAATGGTGGAATAGAATAATTAAAGAAAGGATTCAAAAGGAGGGACAGAATGAAATGTGAAGGGCAAAAATTATTATTATTTTTAAATAATTAAATAGTATTTTTAAATTGTCCCACAGAATGTTGTCCCATGATGAGGTGGCCGTGGCGAGTCCTCCTGCAAGAAGTTGGCGGTAATGAGTTGGCTGCATTGAATTCTGAGTGACTGTTCTGTCCCATGCCCAAAAACCATGGATCAAGCCCAGTTCTTAAAATAACAGTGTTTATTTAACACAGCACACTGAAATAGTCTGTCTTTGCAAAAGACTAAGCAATAACTCTACTGGCATGTGTCCCAATGAGTCCAGGCAAGATGCTAACTGATAAGACACTCACCAGAGAAAATAAATGCCAAACAGGAATTTCCAGAAGCAAGACTTTGAATCACACGAAGCTCTTTCTATCAAGGTTTTCAGTTTGTTCTCTGCAAACCGCAAGACCCAATCACACCCCTTTTAACTTCTCCAGGGTGTGGTCAATTACTAATCAGCTGCATCTCAGCCTTTGGTCGTCCTACGCTGCTGTTGCCTTCTAAGCCGTCTCCTGGTCCTGGCATCACTTAGAGCCTCCTCCCCATCACTGTCAGACATTGTTGGCTCCACATAACCAGTAGAGGGACCAGCCACTGGCACAGTGTCAACCACTGGCGCCTCCCTTTCCTGTGCTTCCAACTCTCCCTTGGAGTCTGAATCCTCCGGCAGTGCAACAGCTGGCTGTGGAGCCACAACAGTGAATTGGCCATGGTGCAGCAAGTTGGCTGTGGCAAGTTGTCCTGTTCCTGTCAGGACTGCATTGTATCTAGCATATGTAATATTTCCCTGACATTGTATGTTAAGTAAACAAACAAACAAACAGCATGACAAGTATGATCACACTCTGGCTTCTAAGAGGGCTGAAATGTTTTAAAACATTGCAAATCAGCCTATATTAAAAAGGGGGAAAGTTGGAAATCAAATAGTTTTCTTTTTCCTCCTGCCCCCTTTTGATATTTTAATCGTTGTTCAATTTGTTTTATCTACTTTTTCCCTTTATTAACATGTTAAACATATTAAGTAACAATACTGTGGAGAGCTTAACACTAAGTAATCAATGCAGAAATCTTATTGAGGTCAATAAAGCTCAAGGCCGTTGTTGTACTTTTTTGTACAATAAATATTTTACTGCAATCTGCAGGGATTTTGTTTTTCTACTGTTACATTCAATTCTGGATGAAAAAGTCAAATAATCTTACGCTTGTACTTTTGGCATCATAAATCCTAATTAACATAGATAGAATATGTCTTCCTTTTTTTACTTTCCAATAGTCTAAGCTATTTAAACATTATTGTGTCAATAATCTTCAATCAATACTGCACAAATCTGATATCAAAACAGTCCAATGTATTAAGATTTACAAAACTATGCTAATAAAAAAGAAGGAAAAAGAGACTCGTCATAGACGAGGTGGGGTCTAGGGCAGTGGTGGCGAACCTTTTCGGATCCGCATGCCAAAAACACGCATGCACACGTGCATGCCCACCCCTCTTGTGTATGCACATGTGAACCCCCCCACACACACTCCCTCTGACCCCCGCACACATGCGTGTGTGACTCCCCCATGTGCCTCCCACCCACCAGCTAACTATCGGACCTCTGCCGCGCATGCACAGGGGTGGACGAAGCGTGGGGGTTGTGTGCGCTCCCCCGCCCCCCAATGCATTCATGCATGACCCTCATGCTCTCCCCACCCCTGAACATGAGCAGCAGTGGCCCGAAAATCAGCTGGCTGGTGGGAGGCACGAGTGCATGCCCAGTGGAGCTGAGCTGGGTGACGGCTCACGTGCCAGGAGACATGGCTCTGTGTGCCACTTTGGGCACGTTTGCCATAGGTTCGCCATCACAGGTCTAGGGGGTGAGGTGGGGGTAGAGAGAGAATCAGTTCTCTGTTTTAGATAACAAAGCATTTGTTCCTTCACTCTAGTGGTTGTAAATAGAAAAACTCCAATCTTCCTGTAACAAAGTCAGGCTGACATTCTCTGTAAGTATAATCCTAGCTAACATCCTTAAGAGTGCCAATAACAATGTCTGTGTCAGGATCTCCTTGGGGTCTGGATCTTGAAAATAACTGCCAGCCATGGGATAGTCAAAATAAGAATATTCTTTATTGTAAGTTGCAATTTAGGTAATAAGAATAAGCCAAAGATGGACTTTGTCTCAGGTGAGACTATATCCTCTATCAAGTAAGTAATATCCAGAAGTGAGCACGTGTGTCTCATGTGTTCACTTATATAGCAGATGCACTACATCACCCCCTGCTGGTGCCCAGGTGCAGCACTGCGCATGTGCTGCAATCTAAAGGCACATCTGGGGGAAGAGCCAAAAGAACAGATTTTTCTGTGACAGTCTGTCTTTCATATGTTTGTTTCTAATTGGAATTGCTGTGTTGTTCTAGGACAGTACATGGAACATTCTTGAGGCTTGTGAACATAGCCCCAAAATATGTAGCCTAGGCAGCTGCCAGCATCCAATTTAATCTTGATAGTCAAACCTGTCAAGTGGTTGTTTATTTTTGACTTCAGCTAAGATTTGTTTATGCTTTAAAAATGAACCCTTTCCCTTTATTTTATAGTGAAACTAGCTTCTTACCTGGCCTTGCTCAATTTTTTTTAAAAGAAGTATATTTGTGCCAAAGCTTTTGCAGGCCTTCTGAAGCCCCTGGAACCCCCTCCCACATCTCTGGGCCAAGGGTAGGCTGGATTCTAGGCCAAGGGCAGGCTAGCTCTAAGGAAAGGCAGCCAGGGCTTGATAGGGGCACTGGGCCGCCATCATTTGCAGGCCTTCTTAAGCCCCTGGAGCCCCCTCCCACATTGTAGGCAACCTTACTTGGTGGGATGGGCTGCTCCGTGTGTCTTGGGCCCGTCGCTGGGACAAATCTGGAACTTATATGTATAAAACATGGCACCTCAGAGGTTTGAATATGGTGCCTCAGTCAGTTTGAAAACTTG
>JANHGC010009276.1:13719-27795 GCA_027560395.1 Boaedon fuliginosus
GACTTCAACTACCAGAATTCCTCCTCCAGTCATGTTAGCTCAGGAATTCTGGGAGTTGAAGTCCACAAGTCTTAAATTTGCCAAATTTGAAGACCCTTGGCTTACAGTGTCCTGGTTTCTAGCCAGGTGCCTTAAACACTAGATGAAACCAAGTTTCCCTTTTTCCCCCCCCTAGAAAAATGCCCTGCTCAGCTAAAGACAATAGCAACTCTTGTAGCTGAGATGATTAAAAAAAAACACCTTCTAGCCCATAGTCTCAAAGATGCAAGCCATTACATACATTAGATGTGTTTCAGCTATTATTCACAATCAAGGTCTGATATAACCACTTTTGAAATCACAGCCTACCTACCTTCTTCCTGTTAGGCAATAAGTTTCAAGCAATAAGGGAACAATAATATCCAATGAGTTATTGTAATATGTGGTCAAGAAATGAAGGTTTGGGATGAAAACAGTGGAGAACAGAATGTTAGGAAGTATGATGTTTACCACAATATATTACTTTTAATTGTTAATTTTTGATCAAATAAAAACAAATTTGCTACACAAAGAAGAAAACTAACCTAACATTCTTGTTGATGCATGCAAGGTTATATTAAAAGGGAAAGAGATAAAAATGTGTTGAACATTTTGGAATATTTGGAGCAGCATAATAAAAACAAACTGCATTGATTTTCTTAAATGCAGAGAAGGCCTTTGACAATATCAACTGGGCTTTCTTGTTCAAAGTTTTGAAAGATATGAACTTAGAGATAAGTTTGTAAAATGGGTAAGAATGATTCCTACTTTACAGAAAGCATAAATAATTATTAATGAAGATATAACAAAAACTTTGTAGGATACAAAAAGGAACAAGACAGGATGCCCAGTACCTTTTGCTAATTTTAGTTCTTGAAATACTGAATAGAGATGTAAGACAAGATTAGATGATTGTGGGAGTAAAAAGTTTAAAAGAAGCTTTTAAGTTAAGGGATTTTGCAGATGACTTAGTGATGGTTTTGGAAGATCCCTTAATGGGAATTGAAACATTAATGGAAAAACTAAAGGAATTTGATGGATTAACAGATTTTACGATCAACAAATAGAAGACAAAGATGTTAACAAAAATCACAAAAGAAGATCAAACACAACTGATGAATAGAACAGGTTTTAAGATTAAGAAGAAAGTAACATACCCGGCCATCACTACGACAAATATGAACTGTAAGTTATTTCAAAATAACAAGTTAAGACATGGAATGAAGTTTAAAAAAGACATACTAAAATGGAAGAAACTACTACTGTCATTGCTAGGGAAAATGTCTGTCCATTTCAAGTTACCCACCTTACTAAGGATAGCTATATCATTTTGTGAATCCTTGATTCTTTAGGCAGCTCTTTTTTTTTAAATCGTTCTCCTGTTAAGAGACAGGAAGGCCACAGCTTCTTACAAAATTTGTTAGTTTGGTGATCCTGGAGAATTGTGATTGTGATTTTATTTGCTCTAGTAGACCTAACCTGGGGAGTCTATCAGTCTCCATTTCACTGACTTTGTGCCAGTAGTTATATGCTCTAATGTTGGATAAATGGTATGAATTCCCAATTCAGCTCTAACTGCTGCAGCAGATGTTCTTAGATCTACACCGAAAATACATCTCAAATGAGAACAAGCCATGTATCAAAAAAGGGATGGTAAACCATGAAACGTCTAGGGAGAAAGGAAGTCAATGCAAATACACAACCGTTGTCTTCCCTATCAAGCAGCAGGAGCTGTGTGCCAGCATTCAGCATTTGGTTTGAAACAGTCCCATTAAAACGTCTTCGGTTCCCTTGGTGTAACACACCAAGATCTATGCTCCCAAGACAAAAACTATTCTTCGCTTCACTGACATGAATTAAGGATATGTGCTTCTGCTAGCAGTTTGCACTGGAAAACTGCACACATTTTTGGAAGGCCAGAAAGATCTTTGATCATAAATACAGCACCTATGAGAAGAAAGGTTGAATAAAACATCTCACTGTCCTTTATTTTATCCTATGCAGACAATATCCTGTCCCATCAACAAAGAGAACAAATCCTATTATTTCACAGAGAAGCTGATTTCACAGACTTTTGAGTCCACAAAATCAGATTTTGCTATTTGCCATCAAGTTTTGCTATTAAGATACAAGGGGGCTGCTGGCCACACAGAGTCATAGAATGGGAACCATTTACATTTTATTCTGAAATCATTTTAAAAAAAATTATTAGGATCATTTCAAATTTTAGGACTGTCTTTTCTAGAGTGTTAGCTATACTACTCAATTTTGTGTCATCTGAAAATCTGATAAATCCCTCCCTCTCATCCAAATGATCAATAAAAAATATCGACGAGCAGAAGACCCAGGATGCATACTTTCAATATCCCTCAAATGCTTTGACTCTTTGCAAAATAATTATTGATGAAAACTCTTTTGAGTATGAATTCTGAGACTGCATAGCGAGCTAACATGACATTTTGCATTCAGCAAATGCTTTGATGAAATCAAGATATGATATGTTTATAGCAGTCCCACAATCTATTCAGAAACTTACCCTGTTTTTTTAAAAAATGAGTTACGGTTACTGTATATACTCGAGTATAAGCCAAATTTTTCAGCACCCAAAATGTGGTGAAAAAAATCACCCTCGGCTTATACTCGAGTCAGAGCAGTGGTGGGTTTCAACCAGTTTGGCCCAGTTTGGCCAAACTGGTTGTTAAAATAATTACCAGTTTGGCAAACCGGTTGTTATAATTAAGCTACCAGTTGAACCGAACTGGTAGCTAATTAAATCAGCTGTTTTTTGGGTTAAGTTGATGCACATGCAGTGTGCGCTTCAGGCTCAAAAAACAACTGATTTAGCCACTTTCGGGCCAAAAATTTAGCTACCAGTTCAGCTGAACCGGTAGCTAAATCAGCTGTTTTTTGGCCCCAAATTGCTCTGGGTGAGGCACATATATGTCTATTGCTTTGGCTTGGCACCTTGTAATTCATAAGCTTCTTCAGGCTGATATATGGAGGGCTCAAGGACCTGCCAGTCAGCTTGCTGCAAAACTGCTGCTGAAGCTTTGAATTCCTCTGAAACTTTCAGGGAGTGAGTTTCAGTGGATACATCAGGGCCCTGGAAAGTCACTGACCTTTCAGGAGTGGTGTGCTTCTCTGTCGACACTTGTGCTTGAGGCTCCTGGGCTGGAGAAACAGATGAATTCTTCTGTTGGTCATGATCACATGCAGAAGAAGCTCTGTCTGAAAACAATTCCAGGCTGGGAGAGGGGGAAATTTGGTCCCTCTTCTTCCTTTTCTTCTTCATGGCTAGGCATAGATCATTCTAACTATCTAACCTACCAGCCCACATCATTAGAGAGCAATAAATCTGAACCATCCTCTGCTACCATTTGTTACGAGGCCAAAATAGCCCCAGAGGCGTGATGGATCACTCTGATTCATTGCTCTTCAAAATAAACATGACACAGATCTAAAGAAAAACATTTACTGATACAAAAGAATAAAACTCTACATAGCTCATACATTTACCTCCAATCACATTGGAAGACAGGAAGGAAGGAAGAAAAAGAGGGAGATTGCTTCTGTGCAGCCTCAGTAAGGACTCCTCTCAGTGAGAAGGCACACCATACTCAGATTACAGATTATTGCCATAGTAAGGGTGCTGGCTAAGAAACAGAAACCAGACTGACTGGAGAAGGAGAAACGAAACTCATGACACTAATAAACAATACTAATAAACAATCAAATCTAACACTCAAATACTAATAAATTGTAAAGATACAAGCAACACAGTATAGCCATAAGTGAGAAGAGATCGGAACTAGGAAGGATGAGTAGAATAATAATAATACAGATGTAGTAATAATTTGACAGTATTATGGAAATTATGCAGAGTGGTAAACCATTTCTAGTTGTTTGACCCATCTGATTACAGAAGCATCTATATTTCCCGTAAAGAAACAAAATAAAAATCTGTATTTCCGATCAATTTTATAAATATTCTATAGGTGAAACAGGATGATTTGAAATGTTCTGGAATTTCACCCTCGGCTTATACTCGAGTGAATAAGTTTTTCCAGTTTTTGTAGGTAAAATAAGATACCTCGGCTTATATTTGGGTTGGCTTCTACTAGAGTATATATGGTAGTTTGCAAGAATTATTAAATCCATGTTGGTATCTGATAATTACTGCATTGCTTTCAAGGTGCTTGCAGATGAATCTCTCTCTGGTGTACTTTAGATTCATTCTAACAGAATAACAGAGTTGGAAGGGACATTGGAGGTCTTGTAGTTCAATCCCCTGCTCAAACATGAGATCCTATACCATTTTGGACAAACGGTTGTCCAATCTCTTCTTCAAAACCTCCAGTGATGGAGCACCCACGCCTTCTGAAGGCAAGTTGTTCCACTGATTAATTGTCCTCACTGTCAGGAAATGTCTCCTTAGTTCTAGGTTGCTTCTCTCCTTGGTTAGTTTCCATCCATTGCTTCTTGTCCTGCCTTCAGATGCTTTGGAGAATAGATTGACAACCGACCCTGAGAGTGCTAATGACCAGACGGCTGCAAAGAATATAAATCCTTCTATTCCGCACATCAGTTAGAACTGAAGAAGTTTCTTGGATGAGAAGAGAAACATCTTCGAGGAACAACAAAGCCCAATTGCTTTTTGGAAAAAAGCACCTTTGGTTCAAAGATCTACCAGAATTTACTCCTCTGAACCAGGAGCAGTTTGTGGAGTACTAGACATGGCCTGGCCCCTAATATAATGTGTATTGCAAACATGCTTTGTTTTTTCTTGAAGAAACCAAACTTCCAAAATAAGGAAAGAAGAACAAGCAATTTCTTGTAGGATACTTGTCCCCTTTCCCCCATTTTGCTCCCAGTACTGATGAAAGAACAGATGACGTTGGGCTATTGAGTTTGGGGGGGGGGGAGGTTGTTGTAATGTTCCATTTTTCTCTTGCCTTAAAGAATGTGGATGCACTGTAGCCCCTGCTTGGTTTATTCTTATCTAATTTAATTGTTTATATTGCTTTCTTTGGGCTGGAAGAACCTGAAGGCGGTTAATGACTAGCCAAAATAAATAAATAAACTCTACGTTTAAAATCAGTGGTGGCTTAGGCGGTCCTGCAAGGTTGGCAGCCGAGCAACAGCAATGCACCGCGGATCGTCTTAAAGGGCCCTCCCAGAGAACCAAGCCTTTGAAATCCCTCTGCATCCAAGTCAGAAACAGGCTTGTTCCTGCATCGCTCTGCGGTTTGAGGAGGGACAATTGTCTGCCAGCCAGAAGCAAATCATCTCGGTGAGAACATCATAGGAGATACGTTGGCTGGTTTTGCTGGCTGTTAGGAATGCCTGGAGCCCGCAATGGGTTGCCATGCGGGAAGGCAAACAGACAAGAGTAATAAAAACAGGTCACTCCCAGCTTTCCGACTCATCCATTCCAAAAAGATACAGCACTGAAGGAAAAGGTGGGGCAAAGGATAATCTTTTTTTAACTTACATAATACCGAATTGATTGCTTTGGAGGCAAAGAATATTATCCGTTGATTGGCTTGCTTTGGGGCGAAAGGCAGGGTATTAAAAAAAAAAAAAGTAATGTAATATATTCCATATCTTAGCAAAAGGGACTTTGAGGACAAGGGGGAAGCCGTTTGACGGGACAGGGATGCTCTTTTACTCTAATTGAAGGCAACCCCTCCCTGCTGCTCTAGGATGACAGCGTAAAAAAGCAATATATGTTAAATGCATTAAGAAAGGGATCTTGTGGAGAAGAGGGACGCAGATTAATGTTAAGAAGTGGAAAGTTTTGACATGAATGGTGGGGGGGACAGAATCTCGGCTGAAGGAGCTGAAGACAGCAGGCATGATCATTTCCTTAGCGCAAAAGCAAAGGCCAAGATTAATCCAGCACAAGGTGGAACTCAGGCTGCTGCTATGAAAATAAAAATGTACTTCATGGCTTGGGACCACAGTATTTGAAATAATGTCTCTCCTTGTTTGTCCTGACTGGTTTGAATTCCTGAATTCCCCTGGTTTGCCTTCTGCGATAATGCAGGGCTGGCATTTTCTTCCTTAATTTTCCAGCCCCAGGCAAAAACATTTTATTCTCCCAAGTCTCTTAAAAAAAAAATACTTTAATTCTCAAGCTAGAGCTGAGCTTTTTCACCATTTATATACCTGCTGCCTATCGGTACACACTGAATAGTTTTATTAACATTCTGGTTCCATTATTTAAAGTGTCCTTTTGGAGTATGGAAAGACACCCCAGGACTTATTCCAGAATTAAATAAACGAATAAAAGAAAGTGTTGCTCGATCTCCCAAAACACTAGTCCAATCCAATCCAACAATAGGTTTTGATTTGCCTTCAGAAGTTGTGGGTCCTTCACAACCGGAGGTTTTTAAGAAGAGACTGGACAGCCATTTGTCTGAAATGATATAGGGTCTCCTGTTTGAGCAGGGGGTTGGACTAGAAGACCTCCAAGGTCCCTTCCAGCTCTGTTCTGATTCTGTTTCCTACAGTAGGCAGATTTTGCTATGATACAGTAACAGCAACCATATTCCAGGGTTTCCTCTTTTATATTCAGCTGGTGCTACAAGTAGTCCCCAATTTATGACAAGAACTGGGACTGGATTTTTGGTCACTGATTGGCTTGAACACATTTATTTTCCATGACACTAATTCCCCTTTAAAACCATCTAAGCTTCTGGTATTAATTCCATAAATTAAAATGTGGATATTGCATCAAAAGCCAACCTTTTATCTGTCCTAAAGTCCTCAGTTTGATGGAATGATATTCTGCAGATCTTCCCAAGAAGCTCATCAACCTTTCCATGCAAACATAGCTTATTCTAGATCAGTGTTTCTCAGCCTTCCTGGCTGAGGAATTCTGGGAGTTGAAGTCCACACATCTTAAAGTGGCCAAGGCTGAGAAACCCTGCTCATGATGGATACAATTTCATGGGAACTGCTAATACAAAGACTTCAAAACAACTTTACCAGACTGGATAAAGCAAGAGATAACAATGAGATCCTGGTCCTTTAAAAATTATGTTTATCTTCATTCAATTTTAGGTATCAGCAGACATAGTTTAGAAAAGCAGCAGAAACTCAATGAAGGCTGGGTGACAACCGGTGGCTGCCTGGATCTCTTAGTTCTTCAAAGATGCTCTCCTTCTAAATTTTGAGGTTACAATTTATTTATTTATTTCTTAGATTTATATCCCGCCTCTCTTCCCCAGTCAGGGGAACTCGAGGCGGCGTACAATCAATTTAAAACATATTTATACAATATAAAATCAAAGGTCACACAAATAGTCCAACCATACAGAGGGAAGAACAGATCTCTATTCCATATTTTCTTGCAAAGCCAGGTCTTAATGGCTTTCCGGAATATAGGTAAGTTAGGGATGGTTCTAATCTCCGCCGGGAGCGTATTCCATAGGGACAGTGCCGCCACAGAGAAGGCCCTAGCCCGCGGACCTTTAAAATTTACATTTTAAAGCATCTGACATGTGACTAGAACAAAAGTCAAATGTAACAGAAATGGGCAAAAGAGATCAATCAACTGAAGAGAAGCTTACAAAAAGAAGGAAAGATGAGAATGCTCTCATGAAATATTTTATTTCATACAAAGTTTGGGGAAAAGATGATGATCAACTGGAACTTGCCACCTCGAGTTCCCCTTTTTGGGTGAAGAGAGGCGGGGTATAAATTTAATAAATAAATAATAAATAAACTCCTAAGATACATTAGCCCATTCTGAGTACTACTGAAATAGAGGAAGCTTTATTCATTGAAGCTGGTGACTTTAGCAGAGATAACTTCACAACCCCTAGCGTCTCAATTATGTTTCCTCTGATATTTCTGGAGGTGGGGGAATAGATCTTGCGGACTTTTCAATTTGGGAATGCACCTTCTTCAGAAAAATGTGATGGAATGTGCACTTGTGGGCAGCAAAGGGGGAGGGCTTGGCCATTCTTAGCCTTCCCTGAAAGAAGTCCAAATTAAGAGGCTGCGAAGTCCCGTGTTGGATAGAGGGCGGAGGATGAGGTTCAGGATAGTCATCGAATCTCTCAGGATATATCTAATAGGTTAGATTGTTATAGCTTTAGGTTGGCAAGATGCTGTCCATTAGCTGCAAGCCAAATAAAGGATTAAACTACCTTGATTAATCCACCTTGATTATGAAATGAAAAGGTTTGCTTTCGGAAGGACCTATAAACATATTTGCATGACTCATTAAGCCATACTGGATAATTAGCATGAATATTTATTTATTTATTTGATTTATACCCCGCCTCATTCCCCCGATCAGGGGAACTCGAGGCGGGCTCACAAAGATCATAAAATACAATAAATACAAGGTAAAAATACTAAACAATCAACCAACATTCAAAAGACCAAATATTAGAGAAAAGGGGGGAGTGGTAATTAATTCCAGGCCCGCCGACAAGGCCAGATCTTCGTAGCTTTTCAGAAGGCCAGCAAGGTGGAAACGGTATGATGCTATTAATTTAATTCACACATAAATATTCTTAAATCTGGATGCAGTTTATATTTTTTCCTGCAGTATTACAAAGAAGCTTCAACTACTGCACATGGTTACCTGCCCTGTAATTAGTAAAATGGCTATGATTAATTTGACTTTTTCTTCAATCCTCAATATGACCTGGTGGCTGGAAAAAACATCAAAATAAGACTTGGATCTCAGTATTCTCAGTGTTTCATTCATAGCTGTGACAAAAGACCCATACAGTTCTAGGCAGCTATGGCTTGAAGTCAGATGGTTATTGGGCAGCAAACCAAACATCACAGGTGTTTCACTGTCAGTGTTTGAACAACATCCAGTAGATGTTGGCATGCCATGGCATCATTCACAATGCTAGTGTTGTTGTTGTTACCTCAATTGGTATCCTGTATCCCTGAAACTAAATGTATTGTTAGCAAACCTCTTCCTATTCAATATAAATATTATCAATCAGGAGATCTCATCATTGGGGGCATTATTTCTCAAATCTACATGATTTCAGATCCGACAACATTCAGAAGACCTATGTCTGATGATCCAGTTGGGGATGTCATGTATGGAGTTGTTACTTTTATATATATATAATTTTTTATTAATAAAAATTGAAATACAAAACAGAAATACAAAGACAAAACCTTAGCAACATAAAGTCTTTAACAATTGTGCTTAGATATCAAGTTGTTTACTTTACAATTTTATACTATCATTTCCTAAAATCCTCTATACTATTATCTTATTTATTTATACGTATATCATTTTAATTATGCTTATAATATACATTATGTCTTTCTTCATCTATTTCTTCTTGCTCTTTTTAGTCCCTGCTTCTTCGTTCCAGCCACTCATACCATGCATCCCAACTTAAATAATAGCCTGATTCTCTGTTGTCTTTTAGCATAATCTTGATATTTTGGCACATTTCAATATCTTATTTGTTAGTTTTTCTTTTGTCGGTATCATTTCTGTTTTCCAACATTGCACAAACATAATTCTGGCTGCCATAATTATATGTGTAAGTAAATATACTGTACTTTTTTTACATTTCCCCAGGATCATTCCTAATAGAAATATTTCTGGTTTTAAGTCTAGCTGTTGACCCACCATTTCTCCTATCCATTTCCTAATTCTAATCCAATATCTCCTAGCCAATGGGCATGACCACCACATATGATAAGGGGTTCCTTGTGGATGATTACTTTCCAGCATTCCAGGTTTAGATTAGGGAACATTTTGGCTAACCTTGCAAGGGGGAAGTGCCACCTGTAGAACATTTTATAAACATTTTCCTTATATGTTGTTGCCAGTGTAAATTTAATGTTCCTTTCCCACATCTTTTGCCATTAATTTAAGTCTATAGAGTAGCCAAAATGTTTGGCCCACACTATCATATTTTCTTTTATCATCTCATCTTCCATTTTCCTATTCAATAGACACTTGTAGCACTTTGTTATTAATTTTCATCTCCCTCTATGAACACCTTATCTAACTCTTGGGATTCTCTATAGATGCCAGATATTTCCATGTCTTTCTTATATCTTGCTTGTATTTGGGTGTACTGCCACCAGCCTAATTCTATCCCTTGGGTTTTTAGTTCTTGTTTAGTCCTTAATTCTCCCTGATTCGTTAATATTATAATTTTATCTACGCTGGGATAAGTCAGTGCTTCCATCGTGGAGAGGCAATTGGGTATTTTAATATTAAATTTTTGTTTCACTTTTTCCCATTTTTGCCAATAATGCCTTTGTAAGATGGTGCTTCTGGAAGTATCTGTGTTGCTTATTTTTTGTATGGAGTTGTTAATTGTCATCATATTATATGGCAGTTCAGAATGCATACACAGAGAAGGAGAGATAGATTCAGTGAGACCAGATTATTGCTGCACTATTTTTTAAAAAAAAAGAAGTTAAATAGTTCCATTTATTTTTTCTCTAATGTAATTTAATGTGCTTCTTTCTGACAAATAGATCAGTTGGCATTTAAACACTGCAATTGTATCATAGGTACTAAGAGGAAAGGCTGCATAATAGCCTCCTTGAGTTCCCCTTTGACCAGGGAAGAGAGGCAGGGTATAAATCCAATAAAAATAAATAAATAAATAATCTGCAATATGATTGCCAGCACAATAATTCATTTGTATTTTTTCCCCAGTTTCTTGAGGTCGAACTGGTTAGTGTAAAAAGATTTGTTAGAGTTGATTATAAACATTTTGTTCTATCTGAATCCAGACTTGGAATATTCCCTATGCCATCCTGTCATAGCTGTTTTCAGTAATCTATATTCTTCATTGTTTATTTTAATACCCCCCTTTAAAGAAAAATGTAATGGAATGATCTCTACAGGGGCAGTTCACAGCACTGCAATTTGTGAAATCAGAAGCAAAAATGCTTTTGCTTTTGTGTTTGTTTCACTTAGAGTATCTCATTATATCTCAATAAGGACTTTGCATATGATCTTTATGAGTGCCCTTTTACAAATGTTTGCAACCTAGACTAAATGCTGTTCCACTCTCCTAGTGAGTTTGCTCCTGGCTTAGCCATGAAAGCCAGCTGAGTGACTCTCTCTTAGACCAACTCACTTCATAGGGTTGGTGTTGAAGGGAAAATAGGAGGAAGAAGATGTGTTGGATATGTTCATTACCTTGAGTTATTTGTAAAAGTAATAAAGGCAGGATATAAATAAATAAGATAAATGTTGCTTGCATAAATGTTTAAATTAAAAAATATATATTTTTAAAAATCAGATATACTGTACTATGTCTCAGGGTCTAATTCTTCTTGTAGGGTATTCTTGCAGAACTACCAACATATCCTGTCCTTGGCTTTCACGGTCAATGAAATCAATGAAATGCCTTCTCTCTTACCTAACATCACCCTAGGCATCCAAATTTTCAATAGCTATTTCATGCCAAGATGGACTTATTTTGCTTCATTGAAACTTCTCTCCAGTAAGGACAAATTCATCCCTAATTATAAATGTGATAGCCAGGACAGTACAATTGCTGTAATTGCAGGACCAAATTCTCACATCTGTCAACACATAGCCAACATTTTGAGGATTTATAAAGTCCCACAGGTAAGATTTTCTCATATAGAAAGCATCCTTTAGATTCATTAAACAAATTGCACATTTATAGGATCCCCAGGCAAGAACTGCTCAAGAAAAATTGGGTATCCTATAAGTTATACCCACCTTTGTTGTTCTATACATCAAGTTTCATAGATGCTAGGTCATATGGTTTTAGAACACCAACATTATTAACACATAGTTTTTTGTGCACAGCAGCATTTTAGGTAAAGATATTGTGCTCCAGCTGAGACTCAGATATTACTAAATCTCTATTTATTGGACAACTAGCTGATTACCCGGCCTTGCTTGAGTTTTTTTTTTTTAAGAAGGTATATTTGTGCCACAGCATTTGTGGGCCTTCTGAAGCCCCCACTGCCCCATCCCACATTGTTTGCAGGCCTTCTGAAGCCCCCGCCACCCCCTCCCACATGTTGCAGATGACCTTACTTGGAGGGCTTCTTGGTTTGAGCGCCATTTGAAAGTATGGCACCTCAGTTTGAATATGGATTCTCAGTTTGAATATGGATCTTCATTTTGAAAACTGCACATGCTCAGTAGAGGGAGGGAAAACTACACACACTCAGTAGAGGGTTGCTCCTTGTTCATTAAGAGTGTCATCTTTCCCCCTTTTTTGGAGGGCAAAAAGCCCCCCTACCCTTTGGTGACCCCATCAGTGCTGATCTTACTATGCTTAGCTATCTATCTGCCAAGTTTGAGCTAGATTGGTGCAGGACTGAAAGTTTTTATAGAGCACATACAAACACACATCTCCACCCCACTTCTCTTTTATAGATATAAGATTTTATTTGTTTGATTTATATGCTGCCCAACTCCCTTAGGACTCTTGGATGAAAAGCGAAACATCTTCAAAAGAAAAAATAAGGAAGTCCAGTTGGCGCCTGAAAAAGCACTTTTGGGACAGCAATAGCACTTATTTATATACCGCTTCATGGTGCTTTATAGCCCTCTCTAAGCTGTTTACAGAGTCAGCATATTGCCCCCAAACAATCTGGGTTCTCATTTTACCTACCTTGGAAGAATGGAAGGCTTGAGCCAGTGAGACTTGAACTGCTGGCAGTCAGCAGAATTAGCTTGCAATACTGCATTCTAACCACTGAGCCACCAAGCGCAGAAGAGCCCTATTGAGTCTTCTATAACATGATTCATACAGTGGAGACCTGGAATCATAAGGGATGTGCATAAATTCAGATTAGAGGGGTGCACCCCCTACCCTGTGTTGCTTCCCAGCTAATAGTGTAAACCAGAATCCAAGAGATAATATACAGCCATCCCTACTAGTAGTCACATCCTCCATGAATCTGTCCTGTTTCCTTTTTAAAGTGGCCAGATTGGCAACACATTTCATAGTTTTTATTATGCCCACAGTGGAAATTGGGCGGGGGTGGTGGTGCTTAAGCTCCCCTGTCCAACATTTGCCACCAATTTGTTTGAATAGTCACAAAATCTGATAAAACCAACAAGTAACATCCAGAGATTTTTGAAAAAAGAATTTGTTTACATTTATTAAATGTAAAATTGGCATGATTTTTTAACTTTACCATAATATCTATTACTGTTACAAGAGTGCTTTTGTTTTGCATAAACAATAAAATCCTGCCATTCCTCCTAAAAGGGTTTGCTACTTTGTCAAGCAGTTAGATTTAAAAAAAAACCCTCTATGGAACGTATTGTATTTTACCTTCATTCCGCTGAGATGTTTTATAACAATAATTAATTTGGCTACTAATAGGAGAAATGCTAAATTTACTTTGTTTTGTTCTGACTATCAAGTATATGCGATAAACCTAATTGGAGAAAATTAAGTCTTCAGTTTTGTAATATAACGTAGCTCAACCTCTCTGTGTTTTCTTAAAAGCTTTCTTAAAACCATGCTCCTTCCAGAAGACAGGAATTCTGTCATAAATATGTGCCTTATGTGCTAGCCCTCTTGTGCCACTAGATGGAAGCACCTTTGGTGTTCCACCTTCGGCACCCACAGCGGGAGGAGTTACCTCCCACCTATAAAGGGGGTCCCCTCACCCCATCCAGTTCAGTTCGTCTCCTACCTATCATGCTCCTGGTAGAACAGGCATGCATGTCTCGAGTTCCCGGATTGGGTGAAGAGAGACGGGATAACTGCCACCTTGAGTTCCCCGATTGGGTGAAGAGAGGCGGGATATAAATCAAATAAATAAATAAAATGTTGCATGTCTGCTTCTACACTTTTTACTATAATTGCTATTCACAATAAACACCTTTATACCTAAAGCATCTGCCTCCAGACTTTTGTGTGGTCATTAGCAGCTCAACGATCTCTCAAGCCCCAACAAATTCCAAAAGGTTTTTGGGACGTAAAATATACAATGAACAGTTGCAAGAACTTGGTATTTATTTATTTATTTGTTTGTTTGTTTGTTTGTTTGTTTAGATTTATACCCCGCTTCTCTTCCTTGGTCAAGGTATGTGTAGTC
>JANHGC010009276.1:27895-40684 GCA_027560395.1 Boaedon fuliginosus
CAATAGTTACCATGCTGTAATTTCTACATAGTATTAACATATTTTTATGGTCTCATAAACATGTTGGGTTTCAGTTCTCTTAAGTCCCTTATGGGAGATGTAGAGGAGGAGGAGGAGGAGGAGGGAAAGGAAAGGAAAGGAAAGGAAGGAAAGAAAGAAAGAAAAAGAAAGATGGTGAAAGGTGAAAGGTGAAGATGGAGAGGAGGAGGAGGAGAAAGGAAGATGGAAAGGAGAAGGAGAAGGAGGTGAAGAAAGGGAGGTGGAGAAGAGGAGGTGAAGAAAGGAAGATGGGGAGGAGGAGTAAGAGGAGGATGGGGAGAAGGAGAATCTGGCCACCTAGGCACCGCGTAGCCCCAAGGGGTGCTGCCAGCAACAGGGCAGCCAAGGGTGCCTCACACTTTTCCCCCCCTCTTTTCTTTTCTTTAACACCAATGGCTAATTATATGGGGCCTGGACTCTGGCACATTATGGGGGCTACTGTTTTCTACTTACGTTGCTGTTTTCAACCCCTTGGTAGGCCATCCATGGATAAAGGCAAGAAGAGAAAAATTTCTGAAGAAAACAGAGTGTTTAATGATACGTGGACAGAATCATTTGCATTCTCTACTGACGAGACTGGTTTACCAGTATGCTTAATATGTGGTGAGAAATTAGCAAACCACAAAAAGTCCAATGTTGCCAGACATTTCCAGAATAAACACACAGCCTTTGCTGAAAAATATCCAGATGGAGATGAGAGACGAAAAGCTGTTGCAGAACTTATCAGGAAGGTTAGTATGAGCAAAAATAATTTCAAGAAGTGGGTGAAGTCTGCAAATACCACAACATATGCTAGTTTTGTGGCCGCTCAGGAAATAGTCAAGCACGGGAAGCCCTTCACCGATGGAGAGTATATAAAAGAAGCACTCATTAATATTTCGGAACATCTATACATGGACGTCAAAAACAAAAATGAAATTGTGCAGAAAATCAAAAACATGCCACTCTCTGCGAAGACTGTCAAAGACAGAACCCTAAAAATGGCAGAAAACATTAGCAAACAGCAAATTCAAGACATTAATTCAGTTATGGCATACTCCATTGCCTGTGATGAGTCCAAAGATATTGGTGATATTGAACAAATAGCGCTGTTTTGCCGATATGTGAACTCTTTTGGGCCACAGGAAGAACTGATTGAGCTGATACCACTAAAAGACCAAACAAGGGGTGAGGATATCTGTAAGGCTGTCCTGGACTTTTTAACTGCTAAAAAAATAAACACTAACCACCTGGTCTCAGTAGCTACTGATGGGGCACCGAGCATGAGAGGAGCACAGAAGGGCTTTGTGGCTCTACTGCAGAAGGCGTTGGGTAGAAGGCTGCTGTCATTTCATTGCATCCTGCACCAAGAGGCATTGTGTGCTCAAACATTTCCGCCGGAATGCACAAAAGTGATGGATGTGGTCATTCAGATTGTAAATAAGATAATGGCAAAGGGTTTAAACCACCGCCAGTTCCGTTTGTTATTGGATGAGGTTGAAAGCAAATATTCTGACCTCCTGCTCCACAACAAGGTCCGGTGGCTGTCCAGAGGCGAGGTGCTAAAACGCTTTGTCACATGTTTGGAAGAAGTAAAAACCTTCCTGGACAGCAAAGAGCTCACCTTTGCTGAGCTGGAACAGCCAGAGTGGCTGGAAAAATTACATTTTATGGTAGACATGACAGCACATCTAAACACGCTAAATACAACCCTTCAGGGGAAAGGAGGCACAGCCCTGCATATGCTGGAGGAGGTTTTGGCATTCGAGCGCAAGTTGACAGTGTTTATCAAAGATTTACAGAGAGGCACACTGTCTCACTTTCCCTCTTTGAGAGAGTTCAAACAAAGTCATGATACAATCAATTTGGAATATTTCAAGTCTGCAATCACCGCAATGCAAAGTTCATTTGGGAAACGATTCTGTGAGTTCAGAGAGGAAAAAACCACATTATCCTTCCCTGTCACTCCCCTGGAGATCGATCCATCCCTATTGAATATGACTGCATTTACAGGTGTAAGTCAACCTGATCTTGAGATGGAATTGGCCGATATAGCCGACAAAGATCTATGGGTGTCCAAGTTCAAATGCTTGACCGCTACTCTTGAGGATGTTGCCCGTCAGAAGGCCATTCTGGCTCAGAATCATAAATGGACTGATATTGAAAACCTTCCCAAACAGGACAAACTTGTATTCGAAACATGGAATGCCATCCCCAACACTTATATAAACATGAAAAAGTATGCATTTGGAGTGCTGTCGATCTTCGGCTCCACATATGTATGTGAGCAGGTCTTCTCCAACATGAACTATATTAAAAACAAACATCGATCACGCCTCACAGATGACAGCTTGCAAGCCTGTGTGAAAATGAAGGTGACGTCTTACAGCCCTGATGTGCAGACACTGTGCACTGAGGTTCAGGAGCAAAAATCCCATTAAATTAAATATTTTAATTAGCTATTAATGTGCAAAAATATATTTTACATTGTTAAGTGAAAAAGTCCTTTTTTTCTTCAGATTGACAGCTAACTGCATGATCCTGTATATAGCATTAAGGTAATAAACAATATATGCAGTGTTAGATTTGTTTTATAATGGTTTTGCGGCTCCAAGTTTTTTTTTCTTTTCGAAAACGGGTCCAAGTGGCTCTTTATGTCTTAAAGGTTGCAGACCCCTGCTCTAAGGGAAGGCCCTCGGGGGACTGAGAAAGGCTCAGGGGGAAGGGGCACTGTGGGCCATACCCTCCAACCCTTCCCCCAAAATTAATTATTAAGTCTTTGGGGGGGGGGAAACCTTAGGGGGTAGGTCCAAGTGCCCTGGATGGCAGGATTTATGCATTGTTTTTTTCTGCATTTCCCCTAGACTACCATGGAGGCCCACTCCCAGGATTCCTTGCCCCAGCCGCACAAGGAACCCAGCCTCCAATTCACTGGGAGGAACTGAATAGCACCATTCAGACCATGGCTGCCAGCATGGCCTCAGCTGTCACTGGCTTGCAGGCCTCCCTCACAGTCTTGCATGCTTCTAGGAAGAGGGTCTAAATGCCCCAGCTCTTCGGAGCAGGAGGTGGATTTGGGGTTCTCCCCCTCACCTCCCAAGAGCACCAAAAGTTCTCAGGCCTCATCTTCTCTGGTCCTCCCAGAGCCATTGGAGGACGAAGAGGAGGAAGCCGAGGAATCTGTGGCCCCAACTCAAGAGAGTCTCCTCTTAGACCCTGGGTAGAACTCATCTGATGAGGATGGTTCTCCCCGTCACAGATGGTCCGGCCATCTTTTCGCCCTTGAGTTCTATCCCAGGGTTCTCTGGAACATAGTTTCTACCCTGGATCTTTGTTGAGGAAGAGTTTTCTGCACCCTCTACTTCTGGCTCAGGCTATGACTAGGGTCAGTGTTTCCCACTTTCCAGAATCCCCTCAAGGAGTTTCCACTTCCTGCGGCCTTCCAAAAAATCATTGACAAGGAGTGGTCTTCCCCTGTACATCCAAGGGAATCTCAGTCCCCACTCCATGAAATTTTAAAGAATCATAGGAGAACATGCTCCCAGTTTCCACTTACCAGTCGTGGATGCACCCATAGTGGCCTTAGGTTCGCCCTCCATTGTTCCCTCAGACTCAGAGTGCTTCCCCAAGAACCTGCTCAATAAGTGTGTGGAAGCTTCCGCCAGAAGAGCCTTTGAAGCAGCATCCAACTCCCTCAGGGCGTCTGTCACTGCCTCCCTGGCCTGCAGAGCTATGGTCCTGTGGTGCCAGTGCTTTGCAGATCAGGGAGAATTACCTAAAGTTTCCCAGACTGAGCTGCATAAGATCGCCACCACAGCTGCCTTTGCAGCAGGTGCCACCAGTGACACCCTTCAGATGGCAGCCAGAGCCATGGCCTCCTCAGAAGTGGTCTGTCGGAGCACATGGCTCCGAAACTGAGATGTGGACTGCTTGGCCCAGGGCGAGCTGGTAGCCCTCCCCTTCAGAGGATCCAAACTATTCGGGGAGGACCTCAAGCCTTTTCTTCAGGAAACCAGAGGAAAAAGGAAGATGCTGCCCATGAGGTTCGGGTCCAAAGCCCACTCCTCCTTTCGCCCTCAGTCCACTAACCAGTCTTCCCCCAGCATCTCCAGGGGTCAGCACCCCATCTGGCAGCCTCGGAGACAAAGATCCAAGTTCCAACAGCAACACAGGACCTTTCCAAACAAGCCCAGCAACAACAATAGACAACAGCAATGACTACCCAGCATTATCTATCCCACCCATAGGCGGGCGACTCTCCCTTTCACAAGCTGCTGGGAGACCATCACCACAGACAAGTGGGTAAGGGACACGACTCACCTGTGTTATTCCCTAGAACTTCAACGCCCCCGCCCCAGGGACAGATACATTCAGGTTAAAAAGTCCAGCTGTCCCATCAAACATCTTCACACTTATTTATTTATTTGATTTGATTTATTTGATTTATATCCCGCCTCTCTTCCCCCAATGGGGAACTCGAGGCAGCGTACAACATATAACTGTGCCCTGTAAATAAAATACATCACATTCACACAATCTTCCACACAATCAACATGGGGGGGGGGGAACGGTCTTAACTCCAAGCCTTCCGCCATAGCCAGGTTTTAGTGGCCTTGCGGAAGGCGGGCAAATTTGGGATGGTCCTGATATCCACCGGGAGTGAATTCCAAAGGGACGGCGCTGCCACAGAGAAGGCCCCAGCCCTCGGACCCGCCAGCCGGCACTGCCTAGCTGACGGAACCTGGAGCAGGGCCTCTCTGTGGGACCTTAAAGCAAAGGACTGAAAGCAAAGCACAGCAATTTGGGGAAATGTCACATTTGATAAAAATCAAAGACAGTATATCAGCACAAATAGTTCAAGCCACAAGACTTGGACATTGAGTCATTGAGTTGACCATGAACTTTTCTGTATACCAAAGTACTCTAGAGTCAAATGTGAAGGCATCTGTCTCACAGCTAAAGCTTGGCTGACATTGGGTCAAGGAACAGGATGGTGATCCCAAGCACACCAGCAAATCTACAACAGAATGCCCCCCACCCCAAAAAAAAAATAAAGAAACAAGGTGCTCTAATGGCCCAGTCAAAGTCCAGACCTCAACCTGATTGAAATATTGTGGCAAACCCACAAGAGAACTGTGCGTAAGCAAATGTCCACCAACCTTAATGAACTGAAGCAATAAAAAGAGTAAGCCAAAATTCCTCTACAAATATGTCATATAGAAAATAATTACTTCAAGATTTTGTGGCTAAAGGTAGTTCTACAAATTATTGAATAATAAAGGGTACTTACTTTTTCTCCATTTTGGCTTTCTTTTTCTAAAATAAATGAGGATGTGGTGTATTATTTCATGTGTTATTGTTCATCTAAGGTTGTATTTACCTAATTTTAAGAACTGCTAAGGAACAGATAATTTATGTCGTGATGCGGAAAACCACAGAACTCAAAAGGTGTCCTTACTTTTTCACATGACTGTATACAATATTTGCTTTGGCTTTTGCATTTTTTTGACCGGGGAAGAAAAGTGAAATGCAAGTTTAAATAATAAATAAATAAAATAAATAAGAGTATGAGATGCATAAGAAAAGAAGGCAAGGATGGCATTGAGCAATGATTTACAGGCAGATCACAAGGAGGAAAATTGTGATTTGTAAGCAGGGCATGAGGGCACGTGGGTGCATGCATGAGCACCCGGACATGCATGGCAGAGTCCCGAAGATGAACTGACCAGCAGGAGGTGGGGCATCCTAACACTGGCAGCTCTGCAAGAGGTGAGATCTTTTTCTTTCGTGAGGTTCTGTTTTGTCATTTTCAGGGAAACTTCTGTTTCTCTGCAAATGACAGAGAGAAATGCCACAGAGAAATGCAGTGGAGCTGAGCTTGGGTGATGGCACACATGCCCAGAGAAAGGGCACTGTGTGCCACCTCTGGCAGACGTGCCATAGGTTCCCCAGCACTAGTATAGATGGTAACATTCATTCCCGCATGATGAGAATGTGAAAGGAATTCTAAAAATAATGTAGAGGTGTCCAGCGATGCCATTGAGACAAGATGCAAAGATCAGCAGAAGGAGAATTAATAGAAAGCAAATCATGATTTAATTCTGGGAAAAATGGGATTTTGAACACTTCTGCTTAGAGAGAAAGTTTACTGGGCTTTCACGTTTCTGCTGTCATACCCTATAACAATAAATATAGATTCTTTGTAAAATATTTGCTGATTGGTCTACCTCAAAAGAATCACATATAGCTTATGAAAGTTCCATCATTCATTCTTGCTCATTGTTTCCCATTGTTAAAACTTTCTCTCAATTATTTCCGTTTAGTTCCATTGGTATCTGAGAACTATTTCATTTAACAACAGTGCTGGAGAATTGGTTTCCTTTGATGAAAGAGGAGAGCTAGCAACTGGATTTGATGTTATCAACTGGGTCACCTTCCCCAACCAATCGTTTAATCGAATCAAAATTGGAAACATAGCTCCAGTGACTTCCCCTGAAAATCTCCTTACTGTATCTGCAGAGGAAACAATCTGGCCCATCATGTTTAACCAGGTAGTTTTGGCACCAATATTGAATCATAGGGAATAATTTCTGTAATTCCTTTTATTTTCACTTTCCGGTTCAAGAGTCAGACAATTCCATGCACAAACATCTTGTGTTGGCATGATAGCACAAGGCAACACTCCAATCCCTTAACGCTCATGGAGATCATTGATTAAATGTTCTGAAATTTCTCTGGATCAAGGAGGAAACAAGAACACATCTACAGGGTCCCCAATTAGCTGCAAATAATGGAGCAAAAGCTTTATAACTTTGCAAATGAATTGAACAGCTGAGGGATAAGAAACTTCAATCAGTTCAAAGCTTTTAGGGACAATAGAGCTGCTGATCCACATGTCTAATCACTGTTGAATTAATTACAAACATTTACAAAGGAGGCTTCTTTCTTTTGAGGATAAGTATTGACTTTCGAGTACTTTTCATTTTCTGGGGGACTAGGATTCCAGTCTGTGATACAGATAAAGTTACGGAATGACTTTACTTTTTATATTTTGTAACATTTAATAAAAAGTTGTAATACAGAGAATTTATAGGCACACGTCTATTTTCTCAAAGTGAAATTAAAAACTCTATACAAAGACTGACTTGAACTGCATTTAATAGAGTGAATATGAAAATGTTCATTTCATGGAGACATAATTCATTGTACCTTCTATTCCTTTTGATTTTGCTGAATTTAAAAAAAAGTATAAAAACATTTTCAATTAATGTTAAAAATAAAATTGTTGAAAAAGTGCTTGTTATTAATATGTGATATTATATTAAAATGTATAGGCATTTTATTACTGTAAAAAAATTACATGTTGAAAAGAATATACCTGGGTAGTAGCATCTACAATAGGGGATGGAAATTCATCAACCTTTAAAATTGTAATGATACTAATCTTTCTAGAAGAATTTTTTCGTTGAAGATACAGGATTCTCTGAGTGATTTGTATGTGTTAAACCTGAAAAGATAAATTATTTTTAAAAAGTGATTTGAAATGACTTAATACTCATAACATATTTAAATGTAGAGAGTTTTGCAATCCCATATTTTGAAGGCAAGAATTTTCCAGAATGAAGGGCAGTTCATAATCTCTCAGTTTTGACTTGAATCAGTCAGTAGAGCCCAATTCTGCCCCTGCAGAAAGTACCCTGGTGTTCAGAGAAAACTATCTTCCAAAGAAATTGGACATGTTTAAACTGTTGCGATTCTTCCAACAAGGTGGACTGTTTCTGGCTTCTTTGATTATGCCTATAAATCTAGAATTTTCTGAATATCTCCTCAAACTCAAAATATTTGCAACAGCATCCAGAAGTCTCCAAGACTCTAAATAAATGTCTATTTTAATTTAATTTAGGGTAAATTTAATACCAAAAGATGTTAAATGAACAGTTAGAAGAATTTAAACAAGATATGCTGTATGCCCAACTGGAAAAAATTCTCCTGCCACACATGAATGCAAATATTTTACGTGACTAAAATACTAGTGAAATCCAAATTCTTCAGATGCAAGTGTTTCTGAATGTTAAAGGATAATTTCTCAATTTTCCTTCTTAATATCTAATAGGCACAGCCATTTTCTATGTGCAATCCTCAATGCTTATCAGGTTGCAGCAAAATAAAAATAGAAGGAAGGCCCTTTTGCTGCTATGATTGCCTTAAATGTCCAGAAGGGAAAATTTCAACCAAGACAGGTAACAGATCTAAAGCAGAGGTTTCAGTGTTCTTTGTGCAATGTATTTTGTGCAATGTTTCTTTGGTCCATTTTTATATTAGTTTTTTATTTAGAAACAGTAGTTTACCATCACTTTACAAATTTATCCATAATTCAGGAGAAATGTTGATTACTCACTAGATTCAAATATAATGGCATCATTTTACTTTGGGATATTTTTGTTTCTACATCTAATCCATTTAAAACACAGGCAAGTAGCTGCCAAAGTTTCATGCTTGACAGATTTAAAAAGATTCTGCTGAATTTTTAGTGGTGCTGTGTGGTTTCTTGGAATGGGTAACAAAATGTGTAGCAATAAAGAAAAGTCAAGAGACCCCTGTCTTAATGGTAGATCTGCTTTAATTATGATCCTCTTCTTTATAGGACAGGAACCTTTGGGTCTTTTTCTGCAATTGCAGAACTCACCAAAAGCATATAGGGTCATAGAGATTTCCCCATAAATAAAATCATAATTTCATTTTGCTTTATGCAGTAGACCTTTTACAAATAAAGGTTCATCATTAAAATGTTGATCAGTGTTAGATATGTTTAGTCTCCATAACCACAATAGACCAGGTTCTATTGTGTCTAAATCATTCCAGAATAAATTGAAAACACTTAACTTAGAAAGTCACGTTAGCTGTCTTTCCTCCCATAAAATTTATAAATATGAGTGCAATAATTTCTTTTTCAGATGCAGATGACTGCTTCCCATGTTCAGAAGATCAATATCCAAACAAAGTTCACAATCTTTGCATTCCAAAACGCATCACATTTTTGTCTTATAAAGAATCTCTAGGAATTAGCTTGACAACGATAGCTTTCTTCTTTTCTTTCATCTCAGCTTTGGTGCTTTGTATCTTCATTAAACACCAGGACACTCCAATTGTCAAAGCCAACAATAGGAACCTCACCTATATTCTTCTCATTGCCCTCTTTCTCTCCTTCCTTTGCACTTTGCTTTTCATTGGGGAACCTGGCCAAGTAAAGTGTCTCATGCGACAGACTACTTTTGGCATCATCTTCTCTGTAGCCCTTTCTTCTATATTGGCCAAAACAATCATAGTGGTTCTTGCTTTCATGGCCACCAAGCCAGGCTCCAAAATGAGGAAATGGGTGGGGAAAAGCCTGGCCAACATTATTGTTCTTTCTTGCTCCCTAGTGCAAGCCACCATTAGTGGTGTATGGCTGGCAATTTCTCCCCCATTCCCACATTCAGACATGCACTCTATGACTGAAGAAATTGTCCTGGAATGCAATGAAGGTTCAGCCATCATGTTTTATATTGTACTTGGTTTTATGGGTTTCTTGACTGCTATCAGTTTCACAGTAGCTTTCCTTGCTAGGAAGCTCCCTGATAGTTTCAATGAAGCCAAATTTATCACCTTTAGCATGTTGGTCTTTTGCAGTGTGTGGATATCATTTGTTCCCACCTATTTGAGCACCAAGGGGAAGTACATGGTGGCTGTAGAGATTTTCTCCATTTTGGCTTCTGCAGCTGGTTTACTGGGCTGCATTTTTGCCCCAAAATGCTACATTATTGTTCTGAGGCCTGATTTGAATAGAAAGGAACAGCTGGTAAAGAAACAAAACTGACTCTTTGGATCCATATGCTATAAAGTTTCCAAATTGTGATAGAATCCTAATTTGTCTCGCTAAATAACTGCTGAGTAATGTTTTGGGTTTTACACCAAAAGTGTGCAGATATGTGGAAAATATAGAATAGAGTTCTTATAGAATTATTCTTTTTTTTTTTTTTAGAATTATTCTTTTTTTTTATGTATCAGGTTGGAGACTTTTTTGTGAAAAATAAATAAATGTATTGTAGCTGCTATAAGAGTTATTAAAAACTGTCACAGAAAAGACAGTCAATAGGCAAACCAGTAGTTAGATGTTAATAAAAAATTATCCCAAAAATAGAAATATGAAAAATAAAAATTGAAAATATTTTTTTGCCATTTTGTTCTATTAAAAAAAATTAAATAGCCCAAAAATGGAAGAAAAAACAGGACAGTTGAGAAATAACTTATATGCATGATAGAAACACTTTTGTAAATGGGTAAACTTCTATAAGAAAGCCAAGAGGAACATTATGAGGTTATACATGTAAGTAAAGCTAGGATTAGGGCTAGGCATTCTATTGAAATCTTACAGCAATCTTGAAATTTATATAATATTACCTGCTTGTCAATGTGAATTTCATAAAATGGATAACTAATGTAATTGATTAACTTATATTAAGTAATAAACAACAAAGTAAAAACCATAACGTTAAATTAACTAAAGCATGTGTTCACCATAGAATTAAACTATGGCATCACCATAGCATTAAACCAACCAAAGTCCACCAAAATGGCCTAAGTAAAGCAACAATCCAGTAGCCCCAGAAAAAGAAACAGGAGTTATATACAACATAGAGTGTAAGGACTTTTATAGAGATTATTTAGGACAAAGTGGCAGAAGATTAGCAGAGCACATCCATGAACACCAACTTGCAGTAAGAACATATGATGAAAATTCCTAAATTTTGTAACAAATGGAGAGACTTAACCATAGTTTCAGCTGAGAAATTGTTAGCATTAGAGATCAAACTAAATCCAAATACACACATAGAGATAACAATAGCAACACGCCATAGCCGATGACAGTGAAAGTAGCAGCAAATTTGGCCATTATAAACTCCAGGACAATAGCTTAAAAAAAGAAAAGAGGGGACTCTAAAAATAATAGGACAGTGGCATAATACACTTGTCTAATTAATTAATTAATTAATTAATTAATTAATTAATTAATTAATTACACTTTTATGCCTCCCAATTCCCGAAAGACTCTGGGTGGCTTACAACATAGATAGCAATAGCACTCAGATTTTATATACTGCTTATCAGAGCGTTACAACACTCCCCAAGCAATTATAGAGTCTGCATATTCCCCCCAAACTATCTGGGTCCTCATTTTCTTGACCTTTAGAAGGATGGAAGGCTGAGTCAATCTTGAGCTTGGTGAGATTCGATCAGACAACCTGCTGAACAAGTCAGCAGAGATGATCTGCCATATTGCATTTAACAACTGCGCCACCGAAGCTCATTTAACAGCTTGTGGTCTACTGTCTGCCATTTTATAGCTATTATGACGGAAGCAAAAAATTTAGTAGTGAACAAAATGGAGGAGCATGGACAGTGGAATCTGATTCTCTGAGGTACCAAAAAAATATTGGAAAATTGGAAGCAATGCTTGAAATAGGACATTAAATGATAGATATTTTGACTGAAGAGCAGAGCATTTGCAAGCCAATGGAACTAACAGGCCAGCTGGTAAGTCAATGGAGCAAGGAGGAGGCAGGTCTTGTGGAATTTAAGCAGGGAGAACCAGAAGGAATGACAGATGTGACAGCACACACTTACCAGCAAAATAAAAGCCAAAGCTTGGAACAGAGGTTGAGCCTAATCATGTAGTTAACAGAGAAAAGGGGACCCAGAAGAATAAGAAGATAGGATGGAGTGATATTCAGAGAGATATTGGAGTATTTCCAGACAATAGAGAGAGCTGACATCAGGAGACAATGCAAGGAATTTTGTGATTAAACAAAGACAAGATGAATGTGGGTGAAAATGGGAAAAAGGAGCCAGGAAAAGAAGCAGTAAGACAAAAAAGACTATGATTTTATGAAAAAGGAAAAGAGATGATGGTTAGATGGCCATTTTAAGCAGTTATCTATCCATATAAATAACAAAGGCAGAGATAGAGGTAGGCAGAACATTAATACATAATTCTGTAGAAAAGAAATGGAAATAATAGAAAGTTTGGATATTTGTAGGTATCAAACAATTTTACTGTATATTTTTAACTAATAAGAAAGAGTGGTTATACTGTAATTAGATTGATATGATTGTAATTATTAATATTGAGATCAATATTATTGTGAAGATGATTAATTTAGTTGACATTAAGAATAGAGATAATTCCAACTAAGCTAATGTATTATTTGAGAAATATGAGTATGGATTTGAAGATTTCAAGGGTTAATAAAATGATATAAATGAACTAATATAATGCAAATGAAAGTAATTAATTTGGTCCTTAGTTAATGCTTAATCATTAATATTGAGATTATTAAGATTGTTAGGATGATTAAGATGAATGATATTTTTATTACAAGAAATTGAATGATTGAATGGGGCTGACAACAATGAATTAATATAGCCTAATGAAATGAATTAAAGTGTTTCTTATTATTGCTTTAATAATAAAAGAAGATACTCAATTCCTGTATTTGGATAAGACAAAAGAAATAATTTAAATTTGATACATGGGATATCATATACTTCATGCACTGCCTTCCCCGCCACATACATTGGATAAACCAACAGAAGGATAAGTGCACGCATTAAAGAACACAAGAACTCAGTCAGAAAAGAAGAACAAACTTCATTTTTAGTCCAACACCTTAAAGCCACAGGACATGAAATTAATTTTAAAGAAACCAGAACTATTGCCAAAACTGAACACTT
>JANHGC010009284.1:62340-74953 GCA_027560395.1 Boaedon fuliginosus
GGCCTCCTTGCAGCCAACCGCCTGTTTCAGCTTCAGCCCAGCCGGATTAGCACAAGCAGCGGATTGTCGGTTGGATCGGCTGTTTCAGGCTGCAAGGATCGCCATCGCCTATGGCCGCCTCCGTGTGCCCCATTTTCGGCCTCTGCACCCCGTTTTTGGCCTCTGCACATCCTGTTTGCGGCCCGTTCCAATCCCTGCCTTTCTCCTTGAAAATATCCCTTTCTGGGTCCCAAAGAATGGATGTTGCCCAACAGGATGCAAAAGTGTAAGGATTTAAGTTGACAATTTTGGAGTAAAAGCTCAAGAATTTATCCTGGTTTCAAATCATTCAGTCCTGTGTTTTTTCTGCATAAAAGCCTTGGTAGTAAGCAGACATGCTGCAAAAGCTAGATACTTTTATTATTTTTGCTTCCTAATCCTTCACAAACAAGTTGAAGCTGGCAATGGTTGTTTTCATTTCTGCGGACCAATAAAATAACGCAAAGAGCTTCATTTGAGCAGTGGTCTGTTCTATCACTGATGGTGGAGCAACAGAATCACAAAAGGAATAAATTGCTATCATCTCAGATTCATGTTTTTAATAAATGTTGTGTGAATAACAAAAATACCTAGTTTTTGCAGCAAGTCTGCTTGTGAAAAAGCAGACAAACAAAACTGAGCAGTTGCTTTGGGGCGGTAAGATAGCATTATTCTTGTCAATCTCTTGCCTGCCTTGTTTGTGAAATGATAGCAGGCTGGCATGTCTTGCCACTGTTCTCTTTTTTCCAGTCCATCTATTCAAGAATGAAGACGGGGGAGATAAATTCCAAATACGTACACCCAAGCTGATTAACTCTGTGTTGAGAGGAGTGGGGAAAGGGAGAGTAATGGTTGTTGTATGTCTACAAGCTGAAAGACAGGTCAGGTCAGAATTCCTGCCAATTGGCAAGCAGACGATCTGAGAGCTCAGCAGAACTACATTGATTCAGAGACAAGAACCACCTTTGCTCTGGTTTCATATACAACAGCCAGAAATATGGGTAATTCATTTCCCAAACTGCCAACCCTGACACCAGAAAAATAAGTTTAAATTTGTGCAAAGCCCTCATGTAAGCGTGCCCTTAGGAAGTTGACTTCTTTACTATGTAATTTGCTTAAGTTTGCCAACAAGATTTCTGACGTTTGGCCAGTCTCTTGACTATTTTTTTTTGGCACCAGCCAGATCTTATCTGCTTTAGTACAAAAATGGCCCACTAACCATTTGTAGAGGACATTTCCTCATGATGTAGTAGCTTCTCCTGTGGCTGATCAGCTGCTGAAGCAAGAGTGATGTTGGTTGAAGGTTGAAGGTTATATATTGCATGCTATTGCCACACAAAACTTCCTATGTAGACCTTGTAGAGTTTGTGGAAAAGGAGATTAGTTATCAGGCAGGCTATGGTTAGCATAGCAACTCTGCTGTGGGACTGTCTGGTCACTGGGTTATGTGTCTCCAAAATAATTTCAGTTGGGTCTGCAAGAAGCACTAACCCCCTAGCCAGCTATTTTCTTCTTTTTGAGGATGGAATTGGAGATGGGATTATCAACCTCATTAAGTCTCGAGTTGCCGCCTCGAGTTCCCCAGATGGGTGAAGAGAGGCGGGATATAAATCAAATTATTATTATTATTATTATTATTATTATTATTATTATTATTATTATTAATAATAATAATAATAATAATTTGCCAGTGAATCCATACTCAATATATGACAAAAGTGGAATTTGTAATATTGAAATAGAAAACCACTACTTTAAACTTTTTTTTCTCCAAAATACATTTCAAAGAAATGGTAAATAAATATGGTCCTAAACTCTCACTGTTTGCAGAATTCCATTTAGGATGAGGAATCAATAGAAATATGACTAACTTTGAACATATAGGAAGCACTTTTATTCTCCTTTGCATTTGATGCTACGTGATGATAGTGATCCAACAGTCACCAATATCTGTTTGTTTGCTGAAGTTTGATTACATATTGTAAATATTCATCATTCATGGCATGTCTAATAACACCTGTATTATAGGAATAAAGAATTAAAGAATATACAATATTTCTACAGATAAAGTTTTGCATTGAAACTTCCGGGTGGACCTCCGGTGATACTGGGAGTTAGCTCTGAACCTTTTGCCCCAGGCCGCCCGGTCCGAGGACCCTTAAAAGAGTATAAACCTCCCTGTAGGGGAGGGGAGCAAAGGAGTGTGGGAGTAGGGTTGAGGGGGCATGCGCAAACCCCCTCTCCACTCACTGTGTACTCCTTGCCGAGGGCCTGGAAGGGCGGCGCCTTAATGGCTAAGTCTGGAACTGTCCCGGGCAAGCAAGGGCAGGAGAGGAAATAAGAATTCCAAACTGGTGTGGAGAGGGGTAAGCCAGGACAATCAAAGAAATTGGACCCCCAGCATCTGATTTGAAGGTTGAAAATTGGTGTTGCAGGCAAAGAAGAAGCGCCGTGTGAAAGGGAGGCAACAAAACAAGTAAAGAGCTGTTCCCTTTGCCATCAAAGTTGCTAAAGTGGTGTAATGAGAAATATATGTATATAATATATTTAATATATCTATATATTACTTAAGGTTACGGAAGCAAAAATAGCTTCATCGTTGAGTCAAGAAACAGAAATATTTCTAAAAGCGAACAGCATTCTCTTTTTGTGCCTCTTGAACAATGGAAGTAATGGGGATAAAGATCATTGTTGCTGTAATTTTCCTTTGTTTGAGGAAAGGAACCTTTGTTGAGCTGACAACCTTTTGACTTAACAGTGACTAAGTGGAGATCTGTAGGCTGATAAGAAATTCTGTTTAACTGTACAAAGCTAAAGTAGCTCTCTGATCAGCCCTCTTGTAAGATGACAGAGAAATAATGTTTAGATTTGCAATGTATGTTTTTTATTAGTTTGAATGTTTGCATGATTCATTTAATGTGCCCTGTTGATGTGCACTTTTGTTTATTTGCATAACAGTCTGAATAAGATTTAAAAATCAACGATCTTCCTTTCTATTTAGTAATTCTTCTAAACGCTGAAGACTAAATAGTCTTTTCTTCACAGAGATGGGTTACTTTGGAGGATTTATTGTCTTTACCGTACCCATCTTGGAAGATCAAGCTCAAGTATACTTGAGCAAATTTAAATTTCCTAGAAGAAGGCGCACTATTGTGGGGCTCAAGGATGATCTCCAAAGAAGTGCTACTCCTTTGAGAGATTGTAATGGTATGTGAGAAAGAGATGCTACACGGTCACAAGCCACAGCTTGCAGCTGAATAGTAGACAAAACAAGAGCTTCACAAGGGAAACCCCCCCCCCCCCGTTTCTTGAGATGTAAAGAGAACAACAGGAGCTTTGTACTTTCAAACTTGCAAGATTCTGTTAATATAGCCTTACCGTAAAGTAGATTTAACTCATTTGGTCATGTTTCTTGTCTGGTCTAGCTGGTAAGACTGACATCAACCTGTGTTAGATCTTACGTTAATGACGGTTTTATTAATGACCAGGATAATTGAATCGATTGGCTGCTTATCAAATTTTTCAGAATGTGAGAATAAGACCGCCATTCATCTATCTAAAGTTGGAATATTGGGCTGAGAGGAACAAGATGTCCTTCAATAGAAAATGTACATTATAGAGTACACCACAGGTGGCATTCAGCCAGTTCCGACAGGTTCCGGAGAACCGGTAGCGATAATTTTGACTGATTCAGAGAACTGACAAATACCACCTCTGATTGGCCGACATTGGCAAATAACACCTCTGATTGGCCGACAGCATAGCCGTGCCCACCACGCCATGCCCACAGAACCGGTAGTAAAAAAAAATGAATACCACCACTGGAGTACAGGTAAAAGATGCATGACTTCACCTTGAAGTCAGACATGGTCAGGTAGGTGCCAAGTTATCTATCCACGTGGTCACCCAGTCTACATAGATTCCAACTCTCACAATTCCCTAGCCAGCATGGCCAGGGCTGATAATGCCAGAAATTGAAGTTCTCTTAGTAACACAGATTAGGAAGCTTTTTTAACCACTGAATGACTTTACCTGCTTACAGATATTTGATAGAAAGAAAATGGGTAAAGGACAGGCAGCTCTGTTACACTGGTTGTTTAATATGTTGAATTTATCTGGCACTTTAAGCTGTCTTGAGAATACAGCTTAGTTTAAGATAAGGCATCAAAGCTTTCAAAGTGACAGCAAGAAATAAAAAGTTATCAGGGTTTTCTAAAAAGGTTTCAACACATTTGGTACTCCACCAGCTGTGCATTTCACTCAGTTAAAAGAGCACACTGATTATGTGCTTCCCAAGAAGCAAATTAATGTTTTGAATGAACTCTCTTCTTTGGAGAAGTTATTATGACCCTAGTTTAAGAAAACAGTTTTTTTTTTTATGTTTATGTTTAGCAACAGAAGTGTTCAATGGAACAGATTATGGGGTTGGTGAAGCATTCTTGAATAACTTCAACAACAGAGCTTAGAAAGTAGCAAGCTAAAATCTGCTCTGGCAATTCCTGAAAGGAAGAGGAATTGCAATTGCAAAAACGTTGGCTTTCTTTTAAAAGAAAGATTTATGAAATTTTTAATATATAAAGTGTCCCTAATTTAAATACTATCATGTACAAAAATCAGGATATAAATGAACAAAATATAACACTGAAATGTTAGTTTTTCTTATAGCCCTACTAAGCATTTATTTACTTACTTACTTACTTACTTACTTACTTACTTATTTATTTATTTATTAAATGTATACATCGCCTCTCTTCCCCAATCAAGGGGAACGCGAGCAGCATCAACTATCTGACTTTGGTTTATCTTTAAAAAGATAAGCAAGCTGATCTAGTACTGAGATGAAAACTACAAGGCTGCTTGGCAAGTTTAAAGAAAAAAAGAAGTCAGAAGACAAAACCTTCTGGAAGAACTCCACCGCCATGCTTATTGCCAACACAATTAAATTCAGGCACAGTGGATAAAACCCCAAAATAGTGATAAGATGATTTGAGTTTGAGAGTTTGTTTTGAGTTTCCATTTGTTTTGTTTTCTGGAGGGAAAGTAAATATCTGCCAAATATCATGGTTGACCGTATTGAGTGGGGTGGTGGCTTAGAAGTGGAGCTCTTGCTTCACAATCAGGAAGCTGTGAGTTCAATCATAGGTAGAGGTAGATATTTTACAACTTGATGGTATATAATAAATCACTTAGTCAATCAATCAATCCTGTACCAATTTGTGGTATGATTTTTCTTTTCTTTTTATTATTTATTTTATTTATTACATTTTTATGCTGCCCAATTCCCGAAGGACTCTGGGTGGCTTAAAACATGGATAGCAATAGCATTCAGATTTTATTATACTGCTTATCAGAGCTTTTACAACACTCCCCAAGCAGTTACAGAGTCAGTTTATTGTCTCCAACAATCTGGGTCCTCATTTCACCGACCTTAGACAGGATGGAAGGCTGAGTCAACCCTGAGCCTGGTGGGATTCGATCTGACAACCTGCTGAACAAGTCAGCAGAGACTGCAGTGCTGCATTTAACCACTGCGCCACTGAGGCTCTTCAGCCTTTTGTGATACATTGATTCTTGTTGCGGTCAGAAAATGTCAAAAGAAATGATAATATATTTCATTTTATTAGGAATTGTACCTAGTTAAAATAGTTGTGGTTTTAATTTGACTGTGATTTCCAAAATTTGCTGAATGTTTGGGTATATTTCTTTCCCAAATGTTTGGGTATATTTCTTTCCCAGATTTTCTTTTCCATAATTATGATTATGATATATCATAACCATGATATATGATAGTATATATTATAATCATGATATACGACAAAACATTCCTTTTTTGTTGAGGCAATTCCAACATTCATTATTGTATGGTTTATCCATCTGGTCACTTGTTGGGAGAGTTATATACCAATCAGTAGAAATCTATTTCCTCAGGTTATAGCCTGGTTGACTGATACCAATTTTCTGGCCAATGGAAGTTATTATTTGGAAGATGCGAGGTGCCTTGTTTAATTTCTGATTTCTTTTTTTTTGTGTGTGTGTATATTGGTGCTAAATTTCCTTGACTGAATAGCTTAGGTGGAGTGCCCTTGAAAACTACCAGTTAGGCATCACTGATGCAAAGAAAAAAGTTGTAACCATAGTAACTTCATTCTGCAGCAACCATGTTTACATTTATTAGTCACTTGCCCCTAACTTGAAGGTGGGTTCTTTTAAAAATGTTATACCATAATAGTCTTGTGGGTTGATCCCATAGATTTCTCTTTCTACAAATGGAAGAGCTTCCATCCTAATTCTTGATGAGATTCATCAATGGAACAATTTAGATTATTTCAGTGCTTTTTTTTCTAAAAAAATGGTACCAGATCTTAAAAAAAAAGGTACTGGAACTCTGTCGTATTGCGCATGCGCACCATAGATATACTAATATACAAAAGAAGTCTAAGGAAAAAAAGGTGCCGGAACTCCGTTCCAGTGCGTTCCCCCAGAAAAAAAGCACTGCTGATCACCATGGAAAGTTTTGTGCTGAATGAGAACCTTCTTCAAACTTAAGTCTTTTGTACCAATATATAAACAACTAGCAATTAAATAAATATTGAAATTGATTTAAATATACATTAAACTTAATGTGATCCTCTGCCACTGTTGTTGCAACTGTGCAATAATTGAAAGTGAAGATGAAAAAATTATCTTTTTTCCAAAATTGTTGTAAGCTGCCCAGAGTAGCCACACCATGAAATGGGCCGTAAATAAATTTAACAAACAAATAAATAAATAAAAGTTCAAATATAAAGAGATATCAATTCTATTCTCCCATTTTATACAATATCTTGGTTGATTATGATGTGCCTAATTTAAAAGAGCAACTATCTGATAGTAAACCATGAGTTTCACTCAGCTTGAAAAAGTAAATAAAGAATTGTAAAACTGAAACCTTCATGAAAATGTACATGTGGGATACGATATGGATATACTTTTTATGACTCCATGAGGCCTAATATTCTGATTTTATTCTTAACCTAAACAACACAATTTTCTTCCATTTATTCTGTCTCCTATCTCATCCATTGAGATATCAAATCAAACTGCACCTGCAAAATACCTACTGATATTTAAACCATCAGTTCTGACACCATGCCCAGTAGATGACATTGCACTACTTACATTGTTGCAAAATTCTACCTGATTTCCAGACATTTAGCCAAGTTCTGTTTTACAACATAATTAATTTCAATTTTGTTTGATGTTGCTTCTAGGGTCCTGCACACATACCATGAAAAGTGTTAACCTCAAATCCATCCACAAAATGTTCTGTTTATATTGTTAGATGAATGCATGTGTGAGCCTCCATTTGAAGCAGACTGAATGAAGGGAGGTCTGAATGTATTGGAACAAGAGGCTTTTACAATCTGTGGGTCCAAATTCAAGTACAAGCTGTCTTTAACCACACTTTTCACTAAACACTTTTATTGTCTCTCTGAATACCCACAATACAATTCTGCTTCATTGGATATATTTAGTGTCCTCATTTAATGAGGTCAAAATTCATTGGATTCATCCAAGTTGAGTGTAATTAGTTTAGTTGCCTTGCATATCAAACTGGAGATCAGCTGCCACATTCAGCACAACTTCATTGAACCACATGCAGCTTTATTAATGAAATGAACTCAAGGCCAGTTCCAATGTAATATTCTGCAGCTGAAGTAATTCCTATGACTGCATTATTCTGAAGGCACTTAGGTATTGGTCATCTGAGCAACTTGTTCACAAACCATCACCAAGCTACATGCTGTCAAGAACAGTGTTACGGCTCAGAGGACTAAGTTTCATGGATGACTTGTTTGCACAACACATTTTCATAAGCCCATTGCTTCAGAACATTACAAACTTTAGAAAAAAGTATCTTTGCTTTCATTTTAAGTCTATGCTGATATTCAGATATTCAAATAATATTTAAAAGCCTGATATAAATAAAAAGGTGTTTCTTTTAAAAATGTTTCTTTTAGCTGTCATGGAGAGATCTAAAAGCAATTAATAAATTTCAGCAATATACGGTATCAGCTACTGGTAGCTTATGCTAAACATTAGAAAAATGTTTTAAGTTTTGGGGAAAAAATGGCCCTGTTTCTTAATACACAATCACAAAAGTTTATGGTTCTTAGAATCCATTTCAGGAAAAATAGAGCCTCTGTAATATTTGACCATTAAATTGCTCTAGAGCAGTGGTTCTCAACCTTTTCTTCACCATGGACCTCCTTTAAATACCTTTTGTGGCCACCCACTATGGCCACAGATCCCCAAGATTAAGTCATAACATTTCAAGCCTTCACGGACCCCCTGTGATAACATCGTGGTCCCCCAGGGGTCTGCAGACCACAGGTTTAGAATCACAGCTCTAGAGTACACCCCATACCTTCAAAATTATTGAGAGAAACAGGGGATTAAAAATTCATAACAACCGAGTACAACTCGATCTATTAAAAGAAGTGATAGAGTCATGCCCATTCAAAAGAGCCTCTAGTCTTGCAAACAAGTGACTTTACAAAACTCCTGTTTCAGGAATAAGTCACTTTTAATATGGGATCTTCTTCTTGTATATAAAGTGCTCCTTCACTACAAGGAGCTCCTAAAATAGCTGCTAAAACTAAAAGCTTGGGATCCTGATTTATAGGGTTGCAAAAGACTGATCCAGCCTGAAAAGTCTTGCATGACTTGGCTTGCAGGTTAGTACTTCACTCTCCACTTGAATGTGTGAAGGTTTCACTGCTGCATCTGTGTGCCTTACAGAGACAATGAAATATCTCAGTTTCTGAGCTCTGCTGAGGATAGATGAGCTCATGTTTCTTTATATAGATATCCCGTCAGACTTCTCTCCATAGCAACATGTCCTGGCATGACAGCCTCTGGGGCTACGCTGTCAAAAAGCTTGGCTGCTTAGGCTTGATTCTGCATCCTCCCCATCATTGCAAACAATCTCCACTCAACAGCAACAAAACAGAGAAGAATTAGCACAGGTGAGGAAGAGGGGAGGGGGGGGGCGGTTAGAAGACTGTTTCAGTGCTTCATATTGCCCATGACACAATCTGGCAACAGAACGGATGATTATAGTACCTTATGCCATAGTGCCCTCCGGTGGTCAAATACTCAAAATACTTCCTAAATCTCTATATAGGGTGTGTACTATACCCTCTCCAGATACTTAACAATATAGGCAGATAGACAGACACATGCACACGATGTACACATACATATATGAAGCCAGAAGGGAAAAAAACTAGCCAGAAAATATACTAGGCAATTTATTTTGTGAAAAAATAAAAGTCACCGAATTCAAATCGCAAAACTATAATGCATAATACAGTATATATATATATATGAATAATTATTAAAATGATACAAATGCCAGGAGCCTAATACGAGTCTAATCTAGAGAGGATTGCACAAGTATTAGAAAAAGGTATTTCCCAAAACCAAATAGAGCACCTCTCTTCTTTGTCTTGAAAACTCATATGCTGCTTTCCTCATGGGTGTCGAATCAACTAATGGTCCCAGTAATGCACATGCATATATCTCAAGACAGCACTTTGAAGCACTTTGAACACCCCTGCACGATGCAGCTACTTTAACATTTTGAAAAGTGTTTCACTGTCTAGTATGGAAAAAAAATACCAGTATCACATCCAAGCTGCAATTCAAATCACCTCTCTATTTAATTCCTAAAGGTCCTCATTCTGAAAAACTCCTAAGGCCAAAACATCTGACTGTCAGTTCTCTTATAGGGAGGAAAGAAATTCATCAACCCTTTATCTGCTGCTTTGAATCAGGAGGTGCTTTCATGCCACCTTCTGTCTTAACAGTGAAATACAAGTATAGTATACCAAGGGGTGGGGGGGAACTACTGAGAGGTACCAAGAGAGAATCAGGCCCATTCAAAACTAAGGTTGGCTTTTTTTTTTCATTTAGTTTTAATAAATATTTCAAACTGTGTGCATTTTTTCCAATTTTCATCAAGTCTAATTTTATTTACCGTATTTTATTTATATATTTATTAAATTTATATGCCACCCATCTCACTACTAACTAAATCTGTGTCTATGGAGATTCTCAGTCATCCAGGTCATGGTTGTCCATGGTTGTCCAAAGTCCAGTTTCCTTTTGGGAGGGGAAGCACTTTTGGGACCACCAAGTAACTCTTTCCCCCCACATTTTCATGTATTTTAAAGCTTAATACCAATGATTTTTATCCACAAAACCGCAACTAGAAGCAAAATATTTTTAAAATTTCAAAGAAACAATATAATAATAAAGTTGGAAGGGACCTTGGAGGTCTTCTGGTCTAACCCTTGCCTCACAAGGAGGAGATCCCATACTATTTGAAACAGTTGTCCAATCTCTTCTTAAAAATCTCCAGTGATGGAGCACCCGTAACTTCTGAAGGCAAACTGATCCACTGATTAATTGTTCTAACATTGCTTCTCATTCTGCCTTTAGATGCTTTGGAGAATAGATTGTCCCTCTCTTCTTTGTGGCAGCCCTTTAGGTAGTAGACAAGCATCAATATGTCTGTGGATTCTTTTCTTGCCATATGAAGAGTTCTGCTCAAGATTCTTAATGAGAACCTTCCAAGTATCTGGAACGGAGGCAAGTAACTTAGCTGGGTTGAAGGGAGATGAAGTTTGAAATTGGAAGGGCAACAGCTTATTATTGACATTGTTAGGGGATATGATTAAGATGTAAAGCACCAGCGAGGGAGATTACCCTCAGCTACACTCTTGGGCTGATCAGGGTCCTATACCCACAAACTGCATGGTTTGTCTTTATAGGCTACTTTTGGAGGGACCAAGGAACAAATAGAGGGCAAGCAAACAGGCAATCAAGACTGAAGATAACATCAAAAGGACTCCCAACTCCTCCATCTAGATCACTTTATTTGAAGAGAGAAACTTCCTGTACCCAAAGCTAGAATTAAGTAATGAAGATGGTGTGTAGTGTGGCCTTTGGAAAAGAAATAAGGAAAAAGAGTTACTGTGTTCAAAGTGAATTGGCACTGTTTGAAGAGGGAAAATGGAAGGGTATACATCTTTTCTGCATTCACTGTATGTGAACATATCCCATTTACTAATAGCAAATTCATTTTCATTTTATGTAACCATACGGTACCACTGACATGCAAGAGGCAAGTACATGGGTTGGGAAAGCTTGGGAAAATTCTAAAGTTTGAAGGCATAAATTGTTAAATATGTTGTAAATAATTAAAAGGCAAAAGCTTCCAAACAGCTAAATCATGATCAAGAATGGTGAATGGCACAGAAGGCTCCTGGTGCCTGACCAGGGGCTAAAATGAGATTAGAATATACTTAAAAAGTGTCTAGCTAGTGACCGAGTTGCAGCCTCCATACTGCTCAGATGCCAGCTATCCTTCATGATTTTCCCTCATGAGAGGCTCCATCATGCACTTTCTGCTTAGGAAGAGGGACCTCAAAGCAACAGGCATCTGCAGATGGAACAGAGCCATGCTTTCCAGGGCAAAGGTTTTCCTTCATTGGTTCATTGTCACTTCCTGGGATTTTAAAACTCAGCTCAGACACCAAGAGCTTGAGACTTCCTCTGAGGAACACCCTTTGATCTATTTGGATTGGCAGTTTTTTGTGAACTAAAGAAAGTAGCTCTTTTTCAAGTAGTTCTTGCTCACAATTTTTAGGGCCCATCAACCTCTCACCAATAACTTTCTGGCCCTGATCACAGGGCTAAGTAATCCTTTTCCCTAGTTCTTTCTTGGCTTCAGCTTCTTCTGTTTCCCATTTATTTGAGTTTACCAGCCTGCCAGCATCAAAATCTTAGCTCTCTTACTTTTGTTCTGATTATCCTTAGGCTGACCACTTCCCTTGATTACCTTCCATTGATACCTAAGTATCAATGTCCAAGGCTGATATTGCCTCTGTCTTGCCTCTCACATCTTACTGCATTTCTTTTAGGCCATTTTCCTCTCCATCCTCCTTTCTCAAGCTCTTTATAACTGTCTTGTAGCTCAATTTATTGTTCCATTATAACAATTTGCCCTTCTGCTAGCTACTCCCTGGGTCCTGTTGATGCGCTTCCTGTTTTGCCACAAAGTAAAAATAATCAGTCTCTCCTGAAAGCCAAGGGCTACACTTAGCAATTGGGAAGGTCAGTGAGTGAGGCCAAATCATGTCCATAGGCCATGGTAGGATCTTTATCCTAATGACATTTTAAAGCTAAAATTAGGGTAATCAAAATATTAAATGCCAAATGTTAAAATGTTGGTGACATTTTCATGGGGCATTTTTCACTTTAAAGACAACAAAAATCAAATACAAAATTATTCAAATCAATAAACCAGAAGATACCTCTGGCTTCCCTGTTCTCAAAGTGTATTAGAGAAAATGAAAATATTGATAACAATTGTCATTTCAGCCAGCTTGCAAAAGTAACCTCAAGATTGCAAGGAAAACCATGCTTATCATCTATCTATATCTATAAAAGAGAGGTGGGGGTGCGGATGTGTGTTTGTATGTGCTCTATACAAACTTTCAGTTCTGCACCAATCTACCTCAAACTTGGCAGGTAGGTAGAAAAGCGT
>JANHGC010009284.1:120599-133548 GCA_027560395.1 Boaedon fuliginosus
TTTGTTCAGACCTTGCTGCAGGGAATTTGCTTACAAATAGAGCTACCTAGATCTCAATAAGCTCTTTATTTCTTAAGGGCTGATATCTGCTGTGGGCCATCAAGAAAGGTGGGGGCTGCTTTCTGTCTCCAAGAGCACGTTTCTCCATTTCTGATCGAGGGAATTATAATATTCTGCCTTTTCCCAAAATGCTTCATTCTTCTAGGAGAGGGGTGGGTGCTAACTTTCTTCCGCTGTGTGTGAACAATGTGCTGGTTCATGCAAAGTAGCACCCTCTCTCCACTTGACTAGTGATACTGCCTGAAGCAAAGTTTATTTTATAATCCCAGTTTGGTTGTCTCCATTTTGGAAGAAGCGCCAGACTGTATGTATTATTTTTACTATTCGTTATTTTAGGCCTTAATGTCTTTGTTTTACTATCTTTTACTTGCTTCTATGTTTTGCATAATATTTACACTGAAGGAAAGAGAGGGTTGAATATGCGCGCACGTTGAAATACATGGTATTTAGCTCAGAAAAAAAAAATGAAAGTAATTAATGTAGGCGGTGCACCACAAGGAAAGTCGAAGAAGATGAGAAAATGCAATCTTTTAGCAGAGAAGCAAAGCCATGGGGAATGTAAATATATGGATTAAATTGAACAGGAGATTGTATTGGGGTGACGTATGCACAGTGGTTTATGATTTGTTATGTATGCAACTACGTTGCATGCTGGGGCTTCCCTGTGGCCTTATCAACAGCTGCCAATGTTTACTAAAGTTGTTTTAAAGGTCTCATGCTGTCTTGTAGTGGCTTCTGCCCACTACTAAAAAGGCAACCCTAAAATAAGCCACAGGCTAACACTTCTGACAGATAACATGGGAAATCTTCAAATCTTCTGAAAGAAGTAGCAGTTGCTGTTGATTGGCTATTTGCAGGAATCTTCTACAATACAACTTTCCATGTGTTCACAACATGAACTATTTGAACTACATGAATTATTTTATTTTATTTATTTTTTATTTTATTAGATTTATACCCCATCTCTCTTCCCCGGACAAGGGGAACTCCAGGCGGCTAACAACAATATTAAAAATACAATAACAATACAATATCTTAAAATTATCTAACACAGTCACACCATAGCCAAAAAACTCTTCGGGGGGGGGGCACATCAATTCCAGGCCTGTCGACAGAGCCAGGTCTTAGTGGCTCTGCAGAAGACCAACAAGGTAGGGATGGTTCTAATCTCCACGGGTAGTTGGTTCCAGAGGTCCGGTGCCACCACAGAGAAGGCCTTAACTCGGGGACCCGCCAGCCGACATTGTTTAGCTGACGGGACCCATAACAATCCAACCCTGTGGGATCTAACTGGGCGCTGGGAGGCATGAGGTGGCAGAAAGCGGTCTTGAGGGTACCCTGCTCCTAAGCCATGGCTTTAAAAGTTGTTACTAACACCTTGAATTGCACCCGGAAGACCACATTTAGTTGTGTCTAGAGTTAAATTTGCAGTAGAAGCATTGAGTAGTGCTTTAGAACAAGAAAGAGCTAGTCAGGGGTGTCAAATTGGTGGCAGGATGTGTCATGCACAGGCCACGCCCACTCCAGCTCCGCGAAAGGGGGAAACATCATGATATGTCATGAGTTTGCGGCAAGTTTGACACCCATGAACTAGGTAAGAGAATCAAATAAAGATATAGCTTCTATGTTATGTGATAGACAAAGATTTTGATCCTTGTGTCCATGTTAGGCTAATTGTCCTCTTAATGAAGAAAGCCATTTTCTTCTAATCCTAATTCTGGAAGGATGAACTGGAACATGTAATAGGAGACCCAGATAGATATGTTCACCTTAATGCTGCTTTAGCTGGTACTATTTTTGTGACATATAAATATGTATGGTAAATAGGCTCATTTCCATTACATGACAGAAGAGATTACTTTTTGAAAAATAGCTGAATGTATTCCCAAAATTAATAAAAGCTATTCTGGGAAATACGTAAGATAACAGCATTTTATGGGAGAATTCATGAAATTATATAGTACAGTACATATACATAGGTTATATGTATAATAAAAAAAAAATCTGGATTAATTATCTTACAAATTCATGGTGCATATTGTATACACTCATTCTGGGAGAATATTTTTGCCTCTTTAGAAAAAACCAGAAGATTTGTCAAAAGTTATAGTAAAAGAACTATATTTTTCACTGTGTACAGTACCCTATGAATAGATTTTGAATATATCAGAAGCCCCACCGTTCACCTTTATTGGTGAAAGGAAATATGAATGGTTCAGACTGTGGCAATTTTTACTTAACTTTGGTGTTCCTTGTGGCTGAAAACAACTAAACAAAACAAACCACATAGTGATTTTGGAAGTGGTATGGTACCTGACCCTAGAAATCATTTTTTTAAATTTTTTTATTTTGCTTTTATTTTATGTGAATTTGAAGGTTGCCCAATCCTGCAGCACTCTGGGCAGCTCAAAACATAAATAAAAACCATACGTAAATAACATAGACACTTAAAATCCCCCTAAAATTACTAAATTTTCAGTGGGTCAATCTAATCTCGCCTGCTGGAAAAGCCCGGTCTTTAAGGCTCGATAGAAGGTTTGTAGGTCTGGGACACTCTGGAGCTCTGGAGGCAGGTCATTCCAGAAGGCCGGGGCCGCTGCAGAAAAGGCCCTCCTCTGTGGGTTCACCAGGCAACACTACCACGGATAGTATCCGGAGGAAGCCCATGCTGTGCAACCTCTCGGGGCATGGGAGGCAAATGGCAGCAGAAGGCCATCTCAAAGGTAACCTGGTCCAATGCCATGTAGGGTTTTAAAGGTAACAATCAGCACCTTGAATTGAACCCAGAAGCCTACTGGGAGCCAGTGCAATTTCTGATTTTATCACAGGTAGTCCTCGACGTATGACCACAATTAAGCCCAATATTTCTGTTGCTAACTGAGACATTTGTTAAGTGACTTTTGCTTCATTTTACAACTTTGCTTGCCACAGTTGTTAAGAGAATCACTGCAGGTGTTAAGTTGGTAACACGGCTGTAATCTGGTAAACTGGTTTCCCCGTTGACTTTGTTTGTCAGAAGGTCACAAAAGGAGATCACATGACACCAAGTCAAGGCAACCGTCATAAATGCAAGTCAGTCAGCAAGCGTCTGAATTTTGATCATGTGACCACGGGGATGCTGCAACAGTCATAAGTACAAAACAATGGTCATAACTCACTTTTGTCAGTGTCATTGTAACTGTGAACAGTCACTAAACGAACTGTTATAAGTTGAGAACTGCCTGTATTCAGTACCCAAAAGCCCATGAATCTAAATACTCTCCAGTTTCATTTTTGTTGGCTCCAAACCTTTCCAAACTCTGAAAATGAGCAGTCAGCTCCCCATTAATGGTATCATCTTATTTTAACGACCCCATAATACCTTGCGGGGTGGAGTTTGGGCAACTGAATAGAGCAAGCAGAGTGTTTGATGGCCGGATGCCCTTCCTGTCACCAATGCGGAGTTTTGTTCAGCAGATATATTCTCATTGTGCCCAGAGAGAGAAATACCTGCTTCTACCTAGGATCAAACTCACAGCCTCCTGATTATGAGGTGAGAGCCCAACTTCTAAGCCACTGCACCACTCCCTGCCCATTAATGGTATGATTTTACCAAAAGAATGGATGAAGAATTCATATAGTCAGAAGTCTCTAAAATGCAGCCCCAAACTGTACGAAAGGCTACATTTCTTTCAGAGTTTGGTACCTATTCTGCTGCTTTTCATACTTTTATATTTTGGACCTTACAACCACTTTTCAGTCAAGGATTACTTGTGCTTAAAATGCATTTCCTAGGGTTACATTATCGCAAAAGCTAACCAAGCTTGGCTCATGGGTTATATGGTCATTTTTCTGACAGCAGTACAGAAATGGTCGGCTATATCCTGGAATATTTTTTTTTAACTTCCTTATTTATTTACCGCCCTCGGATTCCATACCGGCTACCTAGTCAAGCACTGAGTTCAACTGCCTCTGTTTTGCCTTTTTTGAAGATCTGCTAAGGTTGGCTGAGTGCTGCCAGCTGGTGTGATCTGAGATAGCTTGTAAGTGGCGCTACAGCAAATGATTTTTAAAATAGGAGTTCTAATTCCACGGTGAACACATTAAAGTTAAGCCTTGGATGAAAATAACTGTGCGTTCATGGTGTGTAAAGCGTTCCTGATTCAATCTTGGGCAGCTCCAACTATAGCTTGGAAAGGGCTCTGGGTGTAAACATGGAGAAATCGTTGAGGTATACTGTGAATATATCATCATTCAGCAATCCAGTTTTCAGTTTCTATCTACTCCAATTAACCAGGGCAGTTGTGAAAGATAACAGTCTATGATAGAAGGGACTGTTAAAAAATAACAGTCTTAAAGAAAGCTTGGCTGCTCACAAGCCTATTATCTTCACATAACTATTCCCATTATATCTGGTATTTCAGTTCAGCTTAAATAGACTTCAGAACCTATCAGATTATTTTCTTTCTTTTTGGCCTGTACCATATTATTGTGTTGTGGCCCGCCAACCACCAGCAGAGCTGGCAGCAGACTTGGAGGATGAGGAGATTGGAGAGGAACTTGGACCAGTTCTGGAGTCTGGGAAAGGCTCTGATGGAGGCTCTGTGTCAGACGCAGAGAAAGAGCCAGGGCTGTCCGACATTTCCCAGCCACCAGGGAGGCAGCTGCCTTCAGAGACTGAGATAAGTGGGAAGGAAGAACAGCTGGGGCCTGTTCCAGATGCACGTATGCACAGAGCTGTTAGGTGAGAGGGACAGCGAAGGTCAGGGAGTCGACTCAGGAAGCAAAGCACACATGGATACTGAATGGTCCCTCCTTGGTGGGGAATAAATAGAAGGAAAGGGGACTGGTTGTTGTGGGAAACAACCATTTGAATTTCTGTAGATTTGGCTCATTGTGTTTTGTGCCACAAACAATGGTTGCCAGAACTTAATTTGCAGCTTTACGCTGGGAGCCCAGAGCCTGCCAATTATCTCAAGGAACTGATAAGGTCTGTCACTGCATTTAACTCTTGGAAGGACTATTGCCTGGAGTTTTTGATGTGTGAATTCCACTAATTTACAGGAGATAAATAAAGGGGGGTTTTGGAGACAAGGAGTCTGTTTCTGCTAAGGCTGGGTTAGAACATTATGTACCAATTTTAGGTGCCCATATTTTCACTGGTGGCATGCTTGATGGCTTTGCTATCCCATTTTTTCTTACTTCTATTGTTTCTATTACTTACAGAGAAGCAACTCAGACCAAAAGTAGCTCATAGTTCCACATTTGAATGAATTGAATGAATTTGAATGATCATGGAAAGCTAAATCTTCTTGATTCTTAATCCAGAAAACTTTCTCACTGTCACTGAGTGTATATAATTGTTTTGGAAGCAACAGAACACATTACTCAACACCCTTCATACTTATTAGCCTATAGTTTTGTTCTGCCTTGCTACACGTTAGTCTGTGTGCAGTTTGACATGCACCTACCCCCCCATCCTCCAATAAAACAGACCATATGCATAGATCTGAATGCTTTATTGAAAGAACAGGATATGGTGAAACTGGGGAAAATAGGAATACATACAACTGGAACCAAGTACAAGACAGACAGTTTTAAGTTACTGCTTAACATAACAATTAATAAATACAAACCATTTAAATCTCACCAGCCATGCTCTGTATGTGGGATGTGGGTTTGGCCTTGGAGGACCATGTGGCACAGATTAAGATGGATTCTTCTTTGTACTTCTGCCTTCTCCAAATACTAACGGAAATGAAATCTGGCTTCCCAGTGTGCACTTGGTTTGAGAGAGCAGGCTGATAGGTAATGGGGTGGGGTCAGCAGCAAAGAATATACTTGGTATTTGTCTCTGGCTACTAGATGGGGCTAGAGAGCAACAACAGTATTATAAAGATTGTATGTTGGGGCATGACAAGTTTATCGCTTTGTGTTGCTTACTATTCAGGCCCTTGAACATTGTCTTCCTTCATCTAATGAATATCATCAGAAAAGTGCTGCTATAATGCATTCAAAGTAACTTACTGGCCTCTTGATTGATAAAATCAGCTTGGGAAAAAAATTATATAGCACCGTGTTATATGGTTAAGACATTGAATTTTGGGCTTGGAATATGTTAAAACTGTCATGAGAACTTGATTTAAAAGATCACAGCCAGAGTTCATATTAGCGATATTTTTCATTACCATTTAACACACTTGGCTGGAGAAAATGCTATTATCTAGAATACTTAAATATTAGGAAAGCAATGAATGTGCTGAATGACCCTTTGATGCTTTTGTTGCCAAGTTAAGTGGGAGCCAATCTTGATATCACGCCAAAACACATTACTTTCAATGGAACAGCTAAAAGGGAATGCTGAACTCCACCTCATTTCCATCATGTTCTAAATCAGCGCCTGGTAATGGACTGGATGAAAGCTCACAGTTTGAAGTTTATCTAGAAAAGACAGATGGTGTGCAGCAGCTGTAAAACAGGCCTATTTCTCTTTCTGAAGTATATAAGGTGTTCCATGCGTATGTTCTCTTAAAAAGAATCTGATTTCCGCAATAATAAAATACAAATAAAATAAAAACGAGCTGTTTCACAGCAATTTCGTGCTCATATCCTGAAAATATTAGATCTGTCAATGCCAGTGCTTCTCAATCTTAGCAGCTTGAAGATGGAGGGATGTCAACTCGCAGAGTGGACTGGGGAATTCTGGGAGCTGACCTCCACCAGTCTTCAAGCTGCCAAGTTTGAGAAACACTGGTCTATCCTATCTCCCAGCTGTGCTGTTTTCCTTGTGGATCTTTCTGTGGAAGAAGAAGCTTTAGCTTCTGTATGTTGTCATAGAACCAACTATTTACTTAAAACTAAATCACTAGATAATCGTTTTTTAAGTTAATATTGCTGGTTAGTGCGGCGTTTTATACTATATTTGAGAGATCAGATGATTCTTACAAATCTGTCTAGACTTCAAAATATTCAGGAAAGATATTTTTTTTAAAAAAAAAAACACTGTCTGGGGAACAGATTATTTTTATCTATTTTACCCTACTTTGATATTATAACTGCTTTTACACAAGAGAGTCAAAATGCGTGTTCCTGTTCATTTTCCTAGATTTTAAACGGCTTTTGATCAAGTCTGGTTTCCTATTAGATTAAAAACTTGGATTGAATGTTGATTACGCGGTGGCCTTGAAAATGCTCTGGGAATTATCATTTGATGCGAAATGTGGATTCTATGAGATTGACAGAAATAGCTGCCAGGGATAATGCAACAGTGCTCATTAAAGAACTGTACCAGTTGCCTGGTTATTTCCAGGTCAAGTTGAAAATGCTGGCATAGCATTTTGAAGGAATCCCTAACCTGCTGTGGTCTTAGATGTGATGGGAAAATCTATATCATTCACTTCCCAATGTGTGATACAATTTGAAGCTGTCATGGGGAAGAATCAAATTGTTCTGGCCTGTCGGCCGCCAGCCCCTCCAGCAGCCAAATCAGACGAGGAGGAAGAGGCGTGGGAGTCAGGGTCATCCTCAGGGCAACCTGGGAGCTCCGAGGGGGAAGAGGGAATGGAGCTGGCAGAGACAGAGGCAGAGCCTGGGCCATCCATCAGCCCTCAGATGGAGAGTTAACAGCCCCCAAGTCTGGAGGTGGTTGAGGAAGAAGAGGAGGAACAGCTGGGTCCAGTGCCTGACATGCAGATGGGCAGAAGGCAGAGAAGAAGACAGCAGTGGAAATCCATGGGCTGATCCTGGGGAAGGAAGAGCCACCATTGCTAGTGAGGCCCCACCCTAGCTCTGGGGATAAAAGGCAGGGGATGGAGATGAATAGGTATGGCAGACAACTATGCATCTTCTGGCTGGCTGGATTTGTTAGCCTGTCAGAAAAGCTTTTCACCTGGGATGCTGGCACACACACCTAATAAAGGTCTCTTTTGAGTTCACATCAGAGGGTTTGTCCTGTGTGGGGAGTTGGGTCAGAACACAAACTTATATCTATGCTTAATATTTTCCAAACTGTGTATTAAATCACAGCACAGCATGAGCTTACTTGAGGTCTCTCTACAGTGCCACAAAGCTGCTCCAGATGTTCATCTACAGTATGTTCTATAGGATGATGGAATGATTCCTCTTCCCTCAGCTCCTCAGCTCCTCAGCTCCTCAGAGGGAACAGTGTTCCTCTGGCACCGTGTTTCTCAACTTCAGCAACATTAGGATGCATGGACTTCAAATCCCAGAATTTCCCAACTGGGAGATTAGAAAGTTGGAAGGAACTGTTTCTCACTTCACGTGATTTGTTGAAGTCAGCTGAACCGAAGGAGAAGGATTCTCTATAGTTTCACATTTCACTTAGAAATGTAAAAAAAACGAGTTCTAATAGATCTGTAGAAACCGTGAGGAAACACCAAGACATTGGAATATAAATCTAAGCAAATTGCCAAAAATGTAATTTTTTTAATGAGATACTCTTGCTGCATCAGAGATTGATTATTCACATATAAAGTATATATATCTTACATCTCACTCTCACAGACATAGAAACACAGACAGACAGACAAGACAGACAAGATAGACAGACAAAACAGAATTAAGTAACTGAAGGTTTTAGAGCCATTCCTTTATTAGCAGGATTTTGCACAAACCTATGTAAAGAAACCGGTTTTTTGCTCTACTCTCTTAGTACCCTCCCCTCTCCCGTGTCATTACTTTTCTGTTACAGATAATTACTGTCCTTAGGAGGAAGACTAGACTGTCAAGATGGTCAGAAAATAAGTAAGAGATGTACATTAAGAAAACATAATATTGAAAGGCCTACAATCCTACAAGATTGTGCTCCTCCTCTTGAAATGTAGAAGTATGTTTACTTCATTTTTCGGGATATTTAAGGCATCTCTAAAAGACCAGGACTACGTGTGACATTACAATTAAACTGATTCATTACTACTCATGCCTATCCACTGGAATCTACTCAACCAACAGCACTATTTTGGCACTGGTTAAGTGTCAGTGGAATTCAAGAGGGATTGTACTTGGTCCATTTGTGGCTACATAGAATTTATAGGCTGATTCTTCTTTTGACTTGATCCCAGATCCCTCTCCTGCACTATGATTCATTCAGGCTGATTAGCTAATCTGAGCAGTGTCCAACTGAGCAAAGATTTTCTTTAATACATGATATTTAATTATCCTCTCCATTAATTTATTCAGGAATTTTTTAAACTGAAAGTTAAAATTTAAAGATCCATTGAGGCCTTCTATAATTATATAAATTCTTGATCTTTTGTTTTGACTTGATATAATTGCCATTTGCATATTTAATTAAAAATTGCTTATATAAATCAGAATGCCTCTTTTCACTTATCTAACATTTAATAGCTATTTAACTTTGTAAAATTCTATCATCTTTGAGGTAGATCTTATAGTCTAATGGTCTATGCCTAACATGCAAATTAGAGAACTGTTTCTGATATATCTTTAAGGTTTTGTTTATCTTTAATTAGCTACACCAAGTAATAAAGGTGGGAGGAATCCATTACTTTTTACTATAGTTGTACTTTCTGAACAACTATTTAATAAATATACTCCCTACAGAAAAATGTCATAATTAGCTTTAAAATAAAATAAATTCTAAGAACTCTGTTGCATATGAAATAGCATTATGCTTCTTTAGATTTTTTTCAAAATTGGTATCCTTTACAATGTGAGTTGCTGCCTAGAGTTCCCCCTAACAGGGCAAATGAGGCGGGGTATAAATCTAATAAAATAAATAAATAAATAAATAAATAAATAAATAAATAAATAAATAAGTTAGACCAAGAGAAAAAATTTAAATCCACAGCATTCTCAGTCAAAGGCAGTGGTGCGATTCAACTGGTGTAACAACTGGTTCGGTGAGCTCCGTGCCCGCATTGCATGAGCAAAAAGCGAGCAAACGTACCATTTACCACAGCTCCGGTGAGTCAAAAGAGCTGACGTGCGCCAATTGGTGCTACCACACCGATCAGTTGGGCTTCAAAACAAGGAAATATAGGACAGAATAGCATAGGGGCAGGTGGGCGGGCCCAACTCATTGCCCGAACTACCGGTTCACCCGAACCAGGCCGTATCGGCTGAATCCCACCCCTGGTCCATGGAAGAAGATATTCTCATCAAATCCAACTACTTTGAGACAGATAATAATTATTTTGTAAAAGCACGACAATATGGGTGGCATCTAAGAAGAAAAAGCATGTAGATTACCAAAGAGATTATTACAATGCTAGAATTGCACATAGTTTCACAAAAAAAATTAGAATTGTTACGAAGATTCTTGCCTTAGATAAACTAAGGCACTTTTTGTGTTTTTTATATTTATTATTAAACAGTGATTTTTAAATGATATCCTATGATATCAAAACTGAAAGCAAACGTCTTGTAAGTCCACCACCACAGCTGATGGCAGTTAATTACTAAACAATAATTTGCTGCGCTGCGGATACATCATAATGACTAAGATCATCTCTTACGTAAGCTGTGAACCGTAGCTGAAATGTCACAGTGTGGCTATATCACATTTATGCTAGAACTATGGAAATTATATTTTGGCTTGGTGTAGCACATGAGCCCAGAGGAGTATTTACATCGAATTGAGGTATTCACCAGGGTGTCGGGTGGCATCTCTCTCAACTTTCCATCATTGAATGACAGCCTTTTGTTAAGTTTCTTGCCAGACATTAGCCCTTAAATTTTTGTCCCAGGGAGAATTGTTTGTATGGCATCTGAGTGTATTATTCGTACAAAACATTTCCACTGAAATGTAGGCAGAAATATCCTGTACAAATATCATCAAAAATTCTGTCAGCTGTTGGAACTCATCCCTAGAAAATGGTCATTCTGCAAAGTTTCCTGGTTGCTACCTTGGACAGCCTAAGTCTGATGGAATTATCAATTATCAATTGTTTCACCATAAACACCCATGCTTTGGAAATGTTATTGGGAATTGAATGAATTCTGGATAAAGTGGACATATGCCTGGTTTGCTAGTTATAAATCCCTTGGCAATTCCTTTCATCTCAGTGCTATTTTTATGGTCTGGTTGGACATTTTTGGCAGCATGGTTAATGAAGCAGACATTATCACTGATTAATGTAGTGTGAAGTACTCCTGAATTACTATAAATAATAGAATGATTAATTGCTATAACTGAATTCTGTCATTCTTTAAATATTTGATAGCAGGCCTGGACTCCTTATGTACATATCCCATTCTCAAGTTATCGTCATCAGATGATAAGAACTTTTCCTTTCAAAAGGTTAATTTTCCTTGAAAAAAAATCACAAGCCAAGTTTCGCTTGAAAACATTTTTAACCCGATTCGGAGTACTTTAACAAGTGAACCCTTTGGAAACTAGGACAAGTTATCTATAAATTGAAAGGCAGAAATGACGGTAAGTTAGAAAAGTTATCTGAATAAAAATAATAATTTCTCCAATAATTTCTTCTTCTTTTTTTTTACTTTTCCCATACAAAGATTAATATCAAAAGCTGTATAAAGAAAGGGAGGCCCCATTTTGCTTCTGGTCACAACATTTTGATTCAGTCATTTGAGAATATTTTAGTACAGAGTTGTAGCAAGGAGAAGAGATCAGAAATGTCATTACCAGAAGGTTAAGTTTCATCCTGAAATCAAATATGGTAGATAAGAGTTCAAAGAGCTCCAATGTACACATGGACTTGTGGATTGTGTTCTTGAACCATTACCGCTGCTTTCCCAGTTAGATTTATATACCACTTCACAGTGCTTTACAGACCGCTCTAAGCTGTTTACAGAGTCAGCATATTGCCCCCAATAATCTGGGTCCTCATGTTACCAACCTCAAAAGAATGGATGACTGAGTCAAGCTTGAGCCGGTGAGAATCAAACTGCTGGCAGTCGGCAGAAATAGCCTGCAATGCTGCATTCTAGCCACGATGCCACCACAGCTCTCTAAATGCATTCTAACCACTGCACTACCAGTTAGCACTGGTTTCTCCCGGTTCTTCTTGGGCGTAGTGCATTTTTCTTTACTATGCTTTCAGTGTGGGCTAGGAAATCTAGAAAGGAAAAGGAAACTTTCTCACTTTTATTTTAAGACATGCTCAAATGGCACTTTCTAAAAGTGTGGGTTGATAGCAAGGTGCTAATGACCTAAGTACTACTTATTTCTTGAAGCTAGTCTCAAGCACTCATAGGGGGGCAACTACAATGAAATGTTTTATTAGTGTCAGCTTCAATATAGAAAAGGGAGATATTTATAGCTATATAGTTGGACATTATTGCCATTCTCAGGGTCAAATATCCTGTTTATTATATTTATAAGGCTCTTTTTCTTTTTTGACAAATTCCAGGTGCCATACTAGTGTGGTTAAGTAACTGGCCCAGAGTCACTTTGTGAAATAGATCACGGAGTGAGGATTTGAGTATGGGTTTTCTAGTTCTAGATCAGGGGTGTCAAACTCACGTCATCAAGGCGGCATCACGTGATGTATTGGGACTTTTTTCCTCTTTGCTAAACCGTGCGTGGGCATGGCCAGCACATTACGCATCCAGCCTGTGGAGCAGAAGTTTGAAAGCCCTGTTCTAGATACTGGTTCATATGCTCCACTGGCTACATTTTACCCTGTGAAATGGGTTTGGCTATGTTCTAACAATCTGCTACAATCTTGAAGTAATGTTTGCATTGTTTTGATGTATGGCAAGATGGGCAGTGGTGATATTCTAACGGGTTCGCATAATTGCTGGGTTGCGCTAAACCTGAAAGAATATCAGCGCTGGCCCCGTCCACCTGCCCCGTTCCAGCAGCACCAGCTGAGCAAGGTATGCTCGGAGGCGGCACGTGGACTCCACGATCTCACAGCCAATTACAACACACCGCCTGCGAGGCAATGGGGGGGTGTATTCA
>JANHGC010009284.1:157072-167395 GCA_027560395.1 Boaedon fuliginosus
AAGAAGAAGAAGAAGAAGAAGAAGAAGAAGAAGAAGAAGAAGAAGAAGAAGAAGAAGAAGAAGAAGAAGAAATAATTCTCTGGAACTGCAAGTATTTGTTTCAGAGAAGATTTTTCCTTAGGGCTGAAAAGAAATGGGGTGGGGGGAAATTACTTTCAGAGCCTGTTCTGTGTCTTTTAAAATCCTAGAGATGGGAAGGAACCTTTCAACCAAGTCTATCTATTGCTCAACATAGCAAAACTGAAATTGAAGCAGCAGGCAGATTTGTCCAGCCTTTCCCAAATCTACCCCCCAGCTAATGCAAATTACATGGAAAAGGCAAATAAACCACCTGCAGATTAGATTGTAAAGATTGTGCAGATACATTTCACATCTTGCATAGTTGTTGTTTTTTTGCCCTGGGTGTTGAAAACTATGACTAAACCTGATAGTATCATAAAACTGGCAAAATTCCATTCTGAAATGCTGAAATGAAGTTTTTTTTTTCTCTTACCCAATTGGGCTACTGAGGCCTGTAGACAATCATTTAAAATTAATAAGGGTTTCTTTTTTTCTTTTCTTTTTTCTTTTTTACTAAGCTGCTGTTTTTGACATCAGCAAGCTTTAGAAAGGTCTTTTGAAATTGGTTTATTTGAGCAATTCAAGCATTATACAGTAATCATTATTTTTTCTGCTCTGTGTGTCTCTTGATGAGATCTGGTACACTGGGAAGAAAAAAGAAGAAATATATGCCAAGGTCAGATAAATAATAATTCATCATTATTTTGCAGAAGAGAGAGAGAGAGAGAGAGGAGAAAAGATTCCTTCATTTGTGCTTTCTAGAGAACTCTGTTATCTTTCTATGTGCATGAACCAAATTATTTATATTGCTACACAGTACTTGGTAATAGTTTATTTGATGGTATCCATCATTTATTAATATGCTGCATTAAATATGAAGATTTCAAATGAACGCTTCCCACTTGTTAATTTTATTCTAACACAAACAGTGAATCTAGTGTTATGGTTGAGTGTTATAACTCACATTTCGGTTGTCAGAGCTGGCAAATCCTACCTTTGATCAACTTTATTCGCTGTAGTTGCTTTGGCAAGTTTTTGAGAAGTGCTTTTCCCATGTTGGCTTCCTAGGGCTGAAATAGGGTGACAAACCTTAGAGTGTGTCACCTAGCTGGCTTTGTGCCCAAGGACTAGAACTCACTCTTTCCTAGTTTCTAGCTTCATAGTTTAATCACCACAACAAACTGGTTTTCTAGTTTCTTGTGACTGCATTGCATATTATCTTTTTTCTTTCTCCCGAATCAAAACATGGTGGATTAAAATACCACAGAATCTAAGGTAACAACAAAGGTAGGAGATCAAATTGGTTGACAGGATACTGGTTTGGGGTCGACAATGATCTGAAAGTGCATATGCATACACACACACACACACACACACACGGGTCAAGTGGAAGCCGGCTAGTCTAGTGCTATTCCAAGGAACACAGATTGAAAAAACAAGAATAAATTTAGAATTAGTATTATAATAAATGAAATATCCAATTTAGCATTCAGTACATATGTTCTGAAGCCACATTCCATAACTCAGCAAGCATTACTTGAGACCTTCACCAAAGAAAAAGTAATTCACAGTAGATGTGTTTCTAGTAGGAACTTGAAAATGCTTAAGTGTAAGACAGACTCTAATGACATAAGACATAATGTAAATAGCCTAGCTGAATTAACCCAGCAGCAGACAGAAATCTGGCTGCTTCAACATAGGGTTGATGGAAACTTCTAGACCAGGGGTGTCAAACTGAAGGCCCAGGGGTTGGATCCGGCCCATAGAGTGCTTAGATCTGGCCCGTGGGGCTGCTCTGGAAATAGCGACTGGCCCACGGTGCCTCTGCCATGTGCGGTCCTCCGAAACTCAATTTTTGCTGACAGAAGGTTGCAGAAGGCTGCCCCAGCTGAAAATGGAGCTGATGAGAGCTGTGTGTGCCTCCCACACCCTCCGCTATTGCTGGAAGAGGGTTGCCTGAGGCTGTCCCCGTAGAAATGGAACTTGGGAGCCCTTTTTGGCAGGCACAACACTCGGGCCACTATAGGTGCCTCCTAACACAAGTGATGTCATGCTGGCCACCACCACCCCAGCACCCCAAGGTCAAATACAACCCTGATGCAGCCCTCAATGAAATCAAGTTTGACACCTCTGTTCTAGACACATCTTCAAATACTGTCCTACAAACAGTACATTGCAGGAATCCAGTTTGGTGTTTCGCAAAATAAGTGTCACTTCTCCCAGGTCTCCATCCATGAATGATGCATTTAGTTTATGAACCAAAGCTAAGAGCTGCCACTGCTCCCCATTACCACTGGTGTAGTATTATTATTGAAACCAGGTGGAACACTAAATTCTGAATGGATGATAAAGCCTTTCTAAATCAGATAATCGGTTCTTCTACGAATTCTGGAGTTTCACTGCTACTTTTTCTCCTCAAGCTTCGCCAAACAGGGAATGTTGGGTATTGTTCTATTTATTCATATTGGTTGGGTTTCTTAATTCATCACTGCCTCTTTTAATGGAACAAGGTACTGCTTCCTGTTGAACTGGACTGCCATCTGTTAGAAATGGTGTAGGGTCTGCTTGGGCAGGAGGTTGGGCAAGTTGACCTATAAGTTCCCTTCCAACTCTATTAATCTGGCTCTGGGAAATGCAAACTGTTTGCCTTCAGATGGTGTGGGTGCTCCATCACTGGAAGCTTTTAAGAAGAGATTGAACACTTGTCTGAAATGGAATATAGGGCCTCCTGCTTGAGCAGGCAGTTGGACTAGAAGACCTCTAAGGTCCCTTCCAACTCTTGTTATTAGTCTGTTATTCTGGCAAACATTGCTTACTAGAGCCTCTGCCTAGAAGTGACAATTTGTGATGGCAACCTGAAAACCCTGACCTATGGTAGGTCTGAGTGTACAATAGATTCTAACTACGTAAGACACAATGTAAATAATCTAGCCTTGAACCAAACCCAGACGCAACCATCAATCTGTCATAAGAAGTGACAAGACATGCATTTTTAGTATAAATAGAATAATGCATTCCTTTACATCTTTATTTGGAAGTAAGCCTGACTGATTTCATTAGGGCTCGTACCCAGGAAAATCATTATAAAATTGAAACCTAATTTCTTTTCTATTTTGTTAGAAAATCAGATTCGCATTATATCTACCATGCCTAATTTTTCTCCAAGATAAATTGATATCACTCTCACGTGAGATTTGCCTAATGAAACATTCAGAGTCTTTTTGGTCCAGGCTTGTACCCATAAAGCAAAACTGCTCTTACGTTCCATTCATTTTCTAATTAATTATATTAATTGTAGAATAAAATTGCACAATGAAAAGTCAAAATTGAGTAGGAGTGTGAAATGACAGTAGGTGATCCAGGGGCAAAGCTTCCATTACAAGTATATTAAAGCAAATATATTCTCAGCTCCAGAGCTGGATCTACCATTAATTTTTTCATTAATTTGTTATTCTTTTAATGATTATGAATATATATTTATTGCTGACTAGGGGTTTAGATTTCATGGAATGTCGTGGAATGTCAGTCTTCATGTACGCCAGTTGTCCAACCTCAGCAGCATGTCTGCTCAGAACCAGTCTAGTTTCAAATAGTTTTTATCTGAAATTTATATTTTGATTTTTGACAACCGTAAAGCAATTTCTTATCCTAGGAGCAAACATAGCATTTTGGAAATATGGAAGAAAAGGTAGGTTGAAGATGGTGACACTCAATCAGATATGCTTGTCATTTTTTGGATGGAGGATAGAATGGAGGTAAATATTCAATCAGATAGGAGGATCTGTACTGCAAGAAAATGTAGGAAAGGCTGAGAGTGGATTAGAGTCAGTTAAGGAGAAAGAGAATGCACTTCTAAAAAAAATGCAACTTGCTGCAAGGAATTTAATTCATAGTATATCTATCTAATCTTATGGTGATCTCCAGCAACTAAGCAGATAGATGCATGTGGTTTTTTTTTTTTTTTTAGAAATTGCAATAATCAGTTTTTTTGTGATCACAAGATTTATTTTTCAAACAGGGATTAAAAAAAACAGAGGCCAATTTACACACAGAAATTCAATTTACTGATCACATGGGTATATCTGTATTTCCAACAGGAAACATAATTAGCAGGTTTACAAAGAAGTCTTAGACCAAGGACAACCAAAGCTTCCAAGACTTTTAAAGGCTTGTGGGCCATCATCAGGGTGGAAATCAAATGAATTACTGGAAGGATAACATATCAGACAACAGGCACAATGACAAGGAATGCTTCCTAGATCACAATAGGTGGTCATGTTTGATTGAAACTACTAAAAACACATTGATTTTTCTTGATTTACCAGGCAGGTAGAAACTATGGGAGATAAATAGTTTCTCAAATAATTTGACCCTATACTATGAATGATTCTATGGATGATAACCAGCACCTTTAACTGCTCAAGGAAGTTCACTGGCAATCAGAAAATTAAAGAAATAAAATTGTCAGCTTTAGAAGCCATTTTTCTTAGAAGCTTCCAAGCTGCCACATTTTAGAGTCTGGGGAATTGGGAAGGGAGATTTTAGAGAGAGGCGAAAGTTTAGACATAACAACATTCTTCTTCTGAGTCAAGGCTGTGCCATTCTGCACCTGGGATAGGAGTGGTTGAAGGAGTGTCTTCAGTTAGGATGATTGGTGATTGGACCATGTGGTGGAATGATGGGTGCAGGGGATGGGTTTGGGATTTTCAGCTACAGAGGGCAAACCAGATTCGGGTTTTCCCAGATGTGCCAGCATGACTTCTCTAAATAAATTCTTACTTGGATGAACTTTGTCTCTGAGTACTGAATGGATATGGGGAACTTTCTTTGGAACACTGACAAAAGTCAGTCATGATAAGCACAAAACTGATGATCAGTCATGATAAGCAGAAAAATCCCTATTCTACAGAGATATGTATCATTTCTTCTCTTCTGCTTATTTTCGTTTGAAAAATGCCTTTTCCCCTAACTTTTTTTTAACATTTTTACAAAGCATGCGCTTACAAAATTTAATTGCCAAAGTGTGTTTGTTTATTATTTATTTCATTTACATCCTGCCTTTCCTCTAAGGAGTTCGAGGTTCCAAAGTTGAGGTCCTCTCTTATTGTTATTTTCATTACCAAAACCCAAGTCCCAATTCAGCACTCTAAGTGTCCTATCACCCCATACCATTTTAGTGTGCATTCATGTCCAACTATTGTAATCCACTGTTGATATATAAAGTTGTAGCTTTTCCATGCATTTGGGATATAGCTGTTGCTGGACTGTTTATAGTCTATTCTGTCACTTGCCTGTGGTTTCCAGCCACTACATATCATAGAAATAACCTTTAAAATATAGCTTTGCTTTATTGGTTTGTTATTCTGTTTACCAATGGCAGAATTCGTGGCAAATGATATGATAAACTGCAGAATCAATAAGTGGTTATTTGTCAAGTTGAAGCAGCTATATCTTTTCCCTGTCTGTGCACAAATTCAGGAAACGTTGCATTTGATTTTAATAGGTGTTGACAGGTACAGCATATCAGTCTTTGTGTACATCACATCACAGTTTTCCCTTGCATCTGGATTGCTGCAAAGTCCTGTTCTACACAATCCAGCAGTACCTACATAATTTCTTAAAGGATTATGTGTTAAATAGGTTTTAACTATGAACTGAAGCAAATGCTTAAATAAGTAAATAAGTCTATATAATAATGTTATTTCAGAAAGTCACTGCACCTGCTCGGTAGAATGGCTGCTTGTTCGTTAAGAGTGTCTTCTTTGCCCCCCCAAAAAGGGAGGCAAAAAGGGCCCCTACCCCTTGGAGACCCCAACAGTGCTGATCTTACTATGCTTTGCTACCTATCTGCCAAGTTTGAGGTAGATTGGTGCAGAACTAAAAGTTTGTATAGAGCACATACACACATCCGCACCCCACCTCTCTTTTATAGATATAAGATGTAGCAAAATTTTGCTACTTTTAGAAAAATAAATTGATGACAGGTAGTCTTTGACTTACGAGCGCAACTGGGCCCAAAATATCCATGGCTAAGTGAGACACTTGTTCATTTTACAACCTTCCTTGCCAACGTTGTTAAGTAAATCACTACACTTGGTAAAATAGTAACATGGTTGTTAAGTGAATCTGGCTTCCCCATTGACTTAGTTTCTCAGAAGTTCGCAAAAGGGGATCTCGTAATCCCGGGACACAGCAACCGTCATAAATATGAGTCGATATGCCAAGGGTCTGAATTTTGATTGCATGACCCTGGGGATGCTGCAATGGTTGTGTGAAAAGCAGTCATAGGTTGCTTTTTTGAGTGATGCTGTAACTTCAAATGGTCAATAAATGAACTGTTGTAAGTCGAGGACTACCTGTATCTATCTATCTATCTACCTACCTACCTATCATCTACCTACCTACCTACCTATCTATCTATTTATCTATCTATCTACCAACCTATCATCCATCCGTCCGTCCATCCATCCATCCATCTATCTACCTATCATCCATCCATCCGTCCATCCATCTACCTACCTACCTATCTATCTATCTATCTATCTATCTATCTACCTATCATCCATCCGTCCATCCATCCATCCATCCATCCATCCATCCATCTATCTATCTATCTATCTATCTATCTATCTATCTAACTACCTATCCATCCATCCGTCCATCCAAAATAAAAATTATCAGAGTGATCCAGAAATTTAAGTGAAAGAAGGATGATCCATAAGGATGGCGTACGTTCCTGTAGAACTGGTGATGCAGAAGAACACGAACAGCACTAGCAATAGCACTTAGCACTTCTATACTGCTTCACAATGCTTTACAGCCCTCTCTAAGCAGTTTACAGAGTCAGCCTCTTGCCCCCAACAATCTGGGTCCTCATTTTACCAAACTTTGGAAGGATGGGAGGCTGAGTCAACCTTATTATTTATTTATTATTATTTATTTATTAATTAATAATAATAAATAATAATAATAAATAAATAAACCTTGAGCCTGGTGAGATTCGAACTGCCAAATTGCAGGCAGCCGGCAGGCAGCAGAAGGAGCCTGCAAGTACCGCACTCTAACCGCTGCGCCACTGTGGCACTGTGGTTTCGATGAGGTTCTCCTATGTAGAAGAGGGATGATTAGATATATATTTAGAAGGAAAGGGGTAATTGGGATCCATTCGAGACCGGATCGTTATCAGAAAGCAGTCCTGGGCGGACTTTTGCCAGGGAGTGGGAACGTAACCCGTGTACGTCAGGCTAAGAATTAATAATATGGAAATATGGAGGCTCTCGTGTCCTCTTTGAGAGCTTCCTGGAAGCAGCTGCTAAACCATTGTGGGGATTTTAAACAGAATGCTAGCCCTGAAGCCTGAGCCAAGAGATCTTGTCTTACGTTGGCATGTTCCTCTTTAAATGTCAGAGAAAACTCCATATGCTACAAAAAGTCCATCTTCTGGTTTCTATAATCTGATTAATCATTTGCATACACGTATATATACCCAATCCCCACCCACCCCAAAAGGATCGCCCCTTCCTCCCAGGGAGATAAATGGGCATGTATGTGCTGTCCTTCAATGGGGTGGGGGGGATTAGAAGCAGTTCCCCACCCTTTCAGGAGACTGAAAGCTAGGTAGAAATGCCCCCCACCCCCCAAAAAAGAATCATCAGAATAAGGACATCAGAAGCAGCCATTTAGACCACCGAGGCCCTCCCTCAAGTGAATATATCTCTACAATGCAGTTGGAAAGGTAACGGAAATGTAAATTGCTCCGTGAAATAGACCAGGTGCAGCGGAAAAAGCTGTGTGCAGGTCCACACAGCATCTCCCTAAGGGTTCAGCTGACCAGGTAAACAGGGGGGCTTCAAGAAGGTCCCCCTTCTCTTCTGACGTTCGAAACAAAAGGTCTTTTTGAACCTCCTGTCCTTCACACAGAAGATACTTCGGAGTCAAAGGCTGGCCTTCAAAAGAAGAAAGCAGAATAGAGGAGATTCTTGAATTAGATGGGGGCTGGGGGGGGTTGCGTGAAAAGTCTTCGGATTTTCTCCTGAGCTACTAAGACATGGGAAGATTGTGCAACATTGTCCCGGCAAAGAAGGTGTAATGAAGCGAAGGAAACAACGCCTATCTAGCTTGGGTTGGGGTTCTTTTAAGATCCGTAGAGTAAGTTCTGGAAATGCATTGTCTTCAGGCTCATGTACTACGAAGCAGATGTTCGTAGACTTGAACTTATGGCCATGAATGTGGCTCGGAAGGACGACTTTGGAAAAAAAACCAACCCCAACCAGGGTTATTATTGCATTTCTATGCCTTCTAGCATTCATGGGAGTTTTTGATGCTTCTCTTCCTTTCACAATTAGGTACTATAGGAGGAATAACAACAGCGTATTCAATTTAGAAGGTCACTTAAGGAAAAAAAAAACTGACTCAATAGCTTCCTTGTTAGCCGTGCTAATAATAAAAAAAAACCCCAATAACACCAAATTGATGGTGGAGCTCATTTAATTTTTTAAAAAATGGTCATAAAATTGGCACAGCTCACTTAACAACTGCCTTGCTTACCGACGGAGATGCTGGTGGCCATTGTGGTCATAAGCCAAGGGCAACCCTGTATACCATAAAAGAAATCTGCAGCAATACTATCGCACCTCCTCCAAACGTCAGAATGATAGGATTGAAAATAGGTTTCTTTTTCATGGGGTGAGCTTAAATTTGAGAGTGGTGCGGTGGCCTAGAGGGGGAGCTCTTGCCTCACAATCAGGAGGCTGTGGGTTTGATCCTAGGTAGAGGCAGATATTTCTCTCTTTGGGGCACAATGAGAATTTATCTGCAGAATATGACTCCACAGTGGTGACAGGAAGGGCATCCAGCCAGTAAACTCTCTGCTCCACTCGGTTGCCCAGACTCCACCCTGGAAGGGATTATGAAGTCATAAAAAGGAGATGGTGATGATGATAATGATGAGTTTAAATTTGTGGGTTACAGCCCACCTCAATACAGGTTGTCCTCAATTTATAACAGATCATTTAGTGACCATTTGGAGTCACAACGGCACTGGGGAAAAAAATAATTGTGATGGCTTTTCACACTTATGACTATTGCAGCATCCTTCTGGTCACATGGTTTACATTTGGATGCTTGGCATATTTCATATTTATGACGGTCGCTGCGTTCTAGCAGTGTAATCCCTGCCGACTCTGAGATGAGAAAGGGTGGGCTGACTAGGGTTAGCTTTGCCACCGCGTTAGAGCTTTCTCTATCTTGATTCTGTTGGCTTCAGGAAGATAATACATTTGGGTAAAATATTTAAATTTTCAATCCAAAACTGTGTGAGGCTCAACGGATGAGAACTTTTAAGACAGGGGAGCCGGTCACTTTACAAAACCAAGGAAGAGGTAGAATTTGTGCTAATGTTATCTTCGTAACCCTTTCTGAAAAGTCACTAATTTAGAAAGACCACTTGATTGAAATCTTGGGTGGGTATGGAGGTGGATTGCTGGTGGATCTCAGGATGAAGGTGCCTTTGGGGTTGTTTTAATTTGGAAGTAAAGGTGTACAGTGGTATTTTAGAATCTCTGTAGCCTTTGTGATGTGATTTTAATGTAACTTAAATGTATTTTATTTTAAGGTAATTGATTTTGAGATGTATTGATAAGGCCAAAAAGGCTGTCAATAAAGAAATTCATTCATTCACTAATGTATTAACGACAGAATTGGACATCTTGAACAATATTGATATGGACAATTGTTTTCCCTCCCGTCAGAGTGATGATTTGATGATCCCATAAAATGATCCTACCAGAGATAAACAATAGATGGAAACTTATCAAGGAGAAAACTAACCTAAAAAGGAGAAAATTCCTGATAGTTAGAACCATTAACCAACGGGAAAGCTTGCCTCCAGAAGTTGTGGGGGCTCCATCACTGGAGGCTTTCAAAAAGAGACTGGACAACTATTTGTCTGGCACGATATAAGGTCTTCTCCTTGAGCATGGGGTTGAACTAGAAGACCTCCAAGATCTCCTCCAACTCTGTTATTCTGTTAATTTGAAATAGGGACATGGGAACGGGTCTTCTACTGGTGGTGTATGATGATCTTCCTTGACAGCAATTGTCCAGTTTTTCCAACGAGAGATATCAATGTCAGAAACTGAATCTGCCAGCTTCGGTGTGTCCAGTGCTTGCTTGTGTAGACTGTAGGTCAGTGTTTCTCAAACTTGACAACGTTCCATTGTGTGGACTTCGATTCCCAGAATTCCCCAATCAGTCATGCTGGTT
>JANHGC010009284.1:232811-246076 GCA_027560395.1 Boaedon fuliginosus
ATTTTCCAAAACACATAAAAATTAAAATTAAAACATCTCTTTGACCCAGACAGGGACCAATAAATCTCATATTACAGTCTTCATTTCAGATACATTTCTCAATCAGTTTTCCATTTATTCAGTTCTCACTATGTCATATTATTAAAATCTCTCTATTTTAGCCCCCCCAACTATTTTATTTCATGTTAAAATTACTTTCCATTTTCAACAGCATGTAATATTTCATTATCAAGTTCAAAGTTTACATTATTAAAAATTAGACATTCTCTTATTTAATAAAAAGAAAAAAAATAGTAAAAGTATATATAAAAAAGAGTAAAAAATATTCCCGTAAATACTAATTTAATAACACATTTTAATACATGCTGTCCTCATACTTATCACAATTAATTTCAATTATCCTTCGTCTCTCTTTCACCTCTTCGCTAAGTGCATTTCCCTTATCAGACCCATTTGCTTTTGTGATTCTGTTCCTTTCGCCATATTCTTTCCTTTTTTCCGTTCCACAGCCATATTCCTTGGTGATTTCCGACCTCCTTTCTCCGAGTTTTGTCTTTTTCGATTTAACTGGCCAGCCAGTCCATCTTTCCGCTCTGTTCCTGGTTCTCTGTCTTAAAAAATATCTGATATCCATTTTTGCATTACGTGTCCCAGGTGTCATTTTCTTGTCTCTTCTTTGTCTCCGGTCTGCTGGTCCACTTTCAGATCTCCTTCCTCCATCTTGCCCTGGTCGACTGTCTCCTTCTGGTCTGTTATCTTTAATTCTTCTTTTAGATTATCCTTTTTGTTGATCCCCCCCCTCTTTCTCTGCCATCTTACCAACAAATTCCCGTAGCTCAGCCAATTCATTTAAAATTTCTTTATAGTATTCTATCGCGGTTTCGCAGTGATCGTCCCATTTAGCAGTCACCATTCCCACACATTGGTTACTTCCCAAAGAAATGAAAATTTTCAAAGTTTGTTGTTCTTTTTAAAATTGTATCCACAGTCCACAAATAGCCAGGCACCTTAAGAGAAAGATCTTGCGAAGCTGTATGTTTGTGCTCAATATCCCTTCACCGCTTATCAGACCTTTGCGCCTCTCTAATCCCGCCTCCCAATCAGGGGTTTAAGATATTATCAGCCCAATCAGTGAGGCCCACCTGGAACTTCTTCTCCTCCTGCTCAAATCTTGTTTCCTTGAAGGTCCCAACTTGTAGGCACCATTTTGTGGTGGCCTCTGATACCGGCCGTCGGCTTCATGCCTACTGCTCAGTGGGGAGAAGATTGCGTTTCTGCTCAACCCCACCCTCCTGTGGAAATCCCCCTCGCTTTGTCTCCCAAACTTGGAAGGCTTTGGTCCTCTGGGAACCCTCTGGCTGGTCCGTGGATATGGATGTGCGGAGCTCGCAAATTCCGTAACTCCGTCGCCGGAAATCCTACTGGAAATCCAGTCCTACCGGAAGTCCAAAACTATTTTGTTCTTGTTTTCCTCTTCTAACCCAAGGTATAGTCCAGTGCATCTTATACTCTGAAAAATATGATAACCCCTCTCCCCCAATTGTGCTGAGCATTCATGCCAAATAATTATCTATGCATTACCTAAAACATTTAACCATGCAGTATGTAGCTGTCATAAAGAAAACAAGAAACATCAGTAAAACAATCAGGAAATTTCTTTAGGGGCATTTCTAGATGACATATTTCCCCTTCTCCTTTTTCAGTAAGCAAGCTTAAAGAAAAATCAAGAAACGGAGCCAAACCAAACTTGATGGATTTCTCCATTGCTTGCTAATGGACACATTCAGGAAGGATTATAAGGGGGAAACAAAGGAGCATTCAATAATCTTTGAAGTAACTACAGTATTTTGTCTCTTAGCAGCTTCTACAAGTGGGAGAAGGTGTGGCAGACAAAAGCTTCCCCAAGCCCATGTTTACCTGTGTTAATAGTGCCCTCTAGGGTTCAGGTGGGACATCTCTACCTTTCCACAAAGAACAATGCCAGACTTGTATTTCTGAACTGCATTCCAAAATGAAAGCTGTGAAAAATCCAAACGGATTAGCAACTAAGCTTTGAATAATATCCCTTGTAGAGTGAAGGGTGGGGAGAAATAGATTCTGCTTCAGCAGTAGATCAAACAAAGACTTAATCTTTTGGGATTGTGGGGTGGGTAGGGCAACTCCAAAGAGTCTCGCTAAACTTTTTTTTTTTTGGCTTTACTGCAGAATTCAGAACATTTGGAATGAAAAATAGCTTCTCCAAATGCAAGACTGGATGATAAATAACAGTTTAAAAGGGCATCCAAACTCACTCTCCTCTCTCTAGCTATTGCACTGCATTGCAAGATACAGGGTTTTGCAGGAAAGAAATGTGTGTTGGGGAAACAACCGTGCATAGGATTCCCCAAACCTGCAATGAGTTAAAATTAGATGGAGTCATGTGGAAAGATAAAGAGGAAAGTTTGGTTCTTCCATATGATCAGGGCAAATCCCAAAACATTCTTCCACTGGAGTTAAAGAAAAGATGATACTTTTTTTATACAAAAACTGACCAGCCAGGTAGTTGAGTGGTTTTTCAAGGTTAAAAAAAAAAGACTCCTGTGTTATTCCAGGCAGGGGATCATGTATTCTGAAGGCAACTTAATAAAATAGTTAAGTATTTGTAATGGCTTAGGCATCCAAGAGAAAATGTTGAAAAGTCAATATAGCAGACTCAAGAGAATGATCAATATCCTACCCCTCGGATCAAATTAAAACTTCTATCCAGTTAACTACTATCCACTCAGATACCATAGTTTTGCTCTGGGATTGATACCATGGCTTATATAACCTAGCATTCTTTGAACTAGAAACACCAGCTGAAGACGCTTCAAACATATAAAGCAGATGTTTTTACAGAATTTCAGAGCCTCTTCTTGCTGCTATCCACTGAGTAGCAAAAAAAACAACACCAATATTAGCATGAAATTAACTCTAATCGTGTTTCTGTTCCCATTCAGTTCAGTCCCCTGACAGAGTCTACTGTATATTAGAGTTTTACAGCCATCCAGATTTACAGGGCAAAATGAGATCTGAAGTGTGCCAGGAATATGCATCATTCCCAAAATTTGCAAGCAGCTGCGGTTGAATTCCAGGAAAAAACAGCATTGCTTTAAAATATACCCAATAACTACTATGTGTATAGTAATTTATATGCACTGTGAAGCTGATTGTCCGCTCGGACCTATTTTATATAACCTGAGATCCTTTAGATAGCATCAGAATGAGGAAAGTCATTACTTTTGGTCCAGTATCATTAAGGTCATCTTAAGCTTGTCTCTTTCATAGGACAGGGATGAGATGAAGGCAACAGCATTAGGACACAATAAGAAAAAGAGATTGAAGGACATATTTCTGTTGTCTAAAGCTGCGCATAGGAAAACAATGATAAGGAGCCACTTTAATGGGAGCAGAGAAGGCAGATCGGCCCCAGGAATGGTGAACCAATGATCAGGGCATCCACAATATCCCAAAATGGCATCAGGAAACCTCTACACCAGAGGTGTCAAACTCACATCACGGTGGCATCACGTATCGGGGCTTTCCCCCCCTTCGCTAAACCGGGCGTGGGCATGGCCAGCAAGTGAACGCATCAATACACCAATAAAATGGCTAAAAAGCTGACACAATTGCCTTATTCCACAAGATTTCAGCCTTTCTTGCGTGGCGATAAGTGTCCAGAAGACTTTCTAAAGAATGAGGCTGTTTTCAAACTATAACTATGATTGGGTATTGGCATTATTTTCTTCAGGAAAATACAAAAACTGGAAAGAAAGGTTTATATGAAAATACAGGAAAGGAGCTTTTATGTGAGATTACAAAACATGGATTCTATTTGCAATCCAGGGACTGAGGTGAAGTAAAACAAGGCTTCTTAAAGAAAACATCCATGATACCAAACACCACTTGCTGAAAAATAATCCAGAGGACACGCAGATCCAGGCTTGCCAAGGGTAGCAAGACGGTCTTACATTTATGTTTAGCCAGAGACTTCAAAGCACACCTGGAGTGCCACCTAGTGCCAGTCACAAGCAGAGTGAGACATGCGTGCAGGGCACTGTGATAGAAATCTCCTGGCTGAATACCAAAGTTATCTGAGAAATGAACCCCATCTTGATTGTATCAATAACAATTTAATGAAACAGGATTCTTCTATCTCCTCCTGCTGCCAAGAATGGTCTCCAAATAAATCTAAAAGACAGCTTTCAGAAATAAAGGACTCTCCTTTGTAAGAAAGGAGGCAAGGTTACTGTAGTCATGTCTTGCACTCCTAAAACTAGCCTGCTGCCATTAATAAGGTGACCAACTTTTTTACAATGAAAAGAAGGACACAAATAAATTGAAGAAAAAAAATATCGTAAATAAAAGAAACAAAGCCATTTGCGCACGGCGCACTCTCTCAAGGTCTCCTATGCGCCTCATAATCGTGTCTTGCCATACTGTACTGAGCCTTGACGAATCGTCATGTCAAATACAAATAAGTCACATCACACGCAATGGATCAGATCGAATGTGGAGATTTACAGATTAGTCTTCAAATATCGAAAAGGGGGACATGTAGGAGGACACTTTTCGAGGGAAGACAGAACTTACAAAAGAAAGATGGTCCTCCCTAAAGGAGGACGATTGGTCACCTTATATAAGGTCAACATATATCACTCTATAGCAGGGGAGTCAAACACAAGGCCCGCGGGCTGAATGTGATTGTATCCAGGCCGTGGGGCCATCCTGGAAAAGGTAAGGGGCCAGCCCGCGTCACTTTGGCCTGCAAAGAAGAAACATTGAGCCAATGTGGCTTCGGCCCAGTCTACCCAGTGCAAAGAGGAAACATGCCAGCAGTTTGGGGAATGGCGTCAAGCTGACCAAGCCCACCCAGACAGTCATGCCCAGTGAGTGGCATCAAGATGGCCACACCCACCCAGTTGACCACACCCACGCAGTCGGCCACGCCTGCCCAGTTCCCTGAGGTCAACCACAGCCCTGATGCAGACATTAATGAAATTGAGTTTGACACCCTTCCTCTATAGTATAGTGTTTTTCTTTCTGGCTAAACATAAGTCTCCAGGGATCAGAAACAAAGCTCTTCTCATCTCCTATTTTATACAGAAGTATTCGACATCAAAACTGAGGCCTACACATTTTCTAGGTTGGGTATTTGTGTTTGGGTGTAGGTGTTTGTTTCTGTTTAACGAATTGTCATCCCTTTGTGTATTTTTGTGTCTCTAGTACCATTATTCCATAAACTCAAAATATGTAATTGAACATGCTTCAATATAACCTTTTCGCTCACTCATAAACTATTCTTGTTCCAAATGCCATTTCCTGAATGTATTTCATTAAAACACTGTAAGCTGTTTAAGTGAATAAGTTATGGCTGTATTATGATCAGTTGCTTTGTAAACATATCTCCTTGCGCTCTACCTTTCGTTGAGACAAATGGAAACATGCCACTTGAAGGCTGAGCCTGACAGGTAAAAAAAGATTGAACTTTATAACTTTGTATTTGTAACTTTAGAAGCAGTGGGTTGGATCTTTCTCAGAGCATCAGAGCTGGGAATTGTCAGGATAATATTTGACTGTTTTATTTTTATCTCTATTGATTACAATTCCTTTATTATTCATTGCTGTTCTGTTTATTTGTTAATCAATATTGGTTCTTGCTTTCATATTCTTAAATATATCTGAGTGGTTTTTGTAAACCTTAGTTATTGTCAGTACTGTATTTAAAATCACTTTCGATCAAGCTGAGTAATCACTGAGTGTTACAGCTCGGTAGAAGCTCTCACTGGCTCTCAGAATGTTTTTCCTTCCAATATCAACTTGATTGGAATGCTCTACATGTGCAGAACGGCAGGAATTGTGGTTTTAGAAAAATAAAATGCACATTTGTCCAAATAAAAGAAGAACATTTGCATTTGTCCCCTTTCTGTAGTCATTTAAAAAAAAAACGAATCAGGTGTCTATGGAGATTTTCAGTCATGTCCCAAAGATGCTTTTTCAAAAGGTGAATTGGACTTTGTTTTTCTTTGAAGATGTTTCATTTCTCATCCAAGAAGCTTCTTCAAGACAAAATCGAAGAAGCTTCTTGGATCAGAAGTGAAAGGTCTTTAAGGAAAAACAAAGGAAGGCCACTTGCCTTTTGAAAAAGGCACCTTTGGAATGAGAATCAGGTGACAGCTCCTTGTTTTCAGCATTGTTTATACCTTTCTTATGTCATCATTCTCCATACTGTGATCCAGATTAAATGAATTTGCTTCAGCTAGGTGTCACGGCTGTGATCGGATCTCCCATAAAAACCTTTAAAGGGTAGAATTGCTAAGGGTGTAGTTTGTGCTACATTGGATTGGCTTACCTCGACCTCCTGTCCCTGTTTCAATGATCTCAAAAATATGGCCCCACTGACAAGCATATTCCACATTGGAAATGTCTCTTCCTCTTGAGCAAAAGGAAACATAACAATTCAGCACAGATTTTCTTTCAGTTTTCTAGCCAAGCTTTAACTATAAACTACAGAATATAGCAAGTCATCAAACATGAAATTAAATGTGCATGATTGTAATGAAGTCAACCAGTTCAAACCAAATCTTTGTCCCATTTTTTGTGTGTTTTCTCCATTGTGATTGGTCAGTGGCTTCTTTTGCTCCTGAGAACAGTGAAAAGAACTCCAGATTTGCATATAATTTTTTAATTTAAAAACAATAGCAAAAACGAAGTTATCAATCCCAACTCCTTCCAGTTTAGCCAAAGATATTTATTGTCTCAATGTACTTTATTCAGAGGTATAAAAGCCCATAAATACTAATGCTCAGAATAGGTACATCTACATTATATATTTCTCAGCATAAGCACATCTTTATTTTTAAACAATTTCACTTGAAAAGCAATTCTGCTCCTATACAGCTAAACCAAGCAGTTCATGTGCATTACACAAGGTGCTTTGCGTTGATTAAATAAATATCAGAAAGTTCACGGCAATGTTTCTACTGTAATATTCTTTTTAAAAAAGGAAAAATGCACATCCATATGGAAGGAACATTTGGGCTAGAAAACTGTGGATTAACAGGTATGTCCCTCACACCATTGCTGTCATTTAATGGTCGGGGAAGAGAGGCGGGATGTAAATCTAATAAATAAATAAATGGTCATCTGAAATTTTGCACAAAATGTAACCCATCATCAGAATAAAACAGTTGCATTCATACAAGTCTAGCCTATCATATCTAAACATAATTATTTATAAGATGGTTACTTTCACAAATGACAATGTCAAGATTGGATGATCAGAGGGGTAGGAGATGCTGAAAATTTAAAGATGAATTGTACAAAGTGGTCAAACTGCTTTAAAGAATCCATGCAAAGTACTTCTAGTCAGAAAACAAGAAGAAACATTAGCAATAGCAAAAACAGTCAACAAGAATGGATCTGGAAGGTCTTTTATTCCAACCTCCTGCTCAACCAGGAGACCCTATACCATTTCAGACAAGTGAGTGTCCAATCTCTTCTTAAAAGCCTCCAGTGATGAAGCACCCACAGCTTCTGATGGCAAACTGTTTGCCATCAGTTTGCACTGGTTAATTGTCCTCACTGTTAAAAAGTTCCTCCTTAATTCCAGGTTGCTTCTCTCCTTGATTAGCTTCCATCCATTGTTCTTTTTGCCCTGCCCTCTGGTGCTTTGGAAGATAAGTTGACCCCTTCCTCTTTGTGGCAACCTCTCAAATCCTGTATAGCAAGAGCACCTAGACTTATAAGACCACTCTCTAAGCAGGCTTTGCAGAGTCAGCATATTGTCTCCAACAATCTGAGTCTCATTTTACTGACCTTGGAAGAATGGAAAGCTGAGTCAACCTGAGCCAGTCAGGATCAAACCCCTGGCAGGGATAATGCAAAGTTACCATGCAACACTGCATTCTAACCCCTGCATCACCATGGCTCCTACATTCCATAATAAACGTGGAATCCCTGGTGCTTGGTCCATTTGGTTGTTTGCTTGCAGATGCCTGAACATTACCTGAACATCTTGGGTCACTGAACAGGTAAGTAACAAAAAGTCTGCAAGAAAATAACAAAGGCCAGAGGATACCAAGGATTCTACAGTTAAAACCTGAGCCACATATATTCTCTTTGAAGAACAACTTTACCAAAGCAATTGTTGTCTGCCTGACTAGGTAGACCAATCCAGAAAATTAACTTGAGAGAAAGGCGAAAACTAGCTTTATTGAAATAGCTTGAATAACAGAATCCAGCAAGATCAATTTTGTTGCATCTCTGTTTCTTTCTAGAATTAGGAAAGTATCTGACTGAGCTATTTCCTAATATTATCTCAATCTGGACTTTAAAAAAGCTTCATCTTCTCTTTGAGCATTCATAACTTCATCAAAGTTATGCTCTACACTTGTCTTGATTTGCAAGATTGAGAATAGCAACTTTTAGATGGGCAGTCTAGAAATAGCTCTTTCTACTCAAACCTGTGAAATGTAGATGAGATTAAAAATATCTCTTAGGCACCCTGGTGAACACTTGCATTTTCAGAATAACATTTTTTAGCTATTCTTCTGGTGAGAGATCTGCTTTCTGCCCAAGATCTACCCTATCATATATCATTAACTATCTTGTCCCTTGATTCACAGCGTTAGTCATGGAGCAGCTGGGCAACGCTCAATGCCACCTGAGACTTGGCTTATACCTAAATGAGTCTTTATTCCCTGCAGTGGGCTTAGCAAAGGAAACCTTCTCCAAAAACCTTCTGCAAACTTTTGACTTTCAAACTCTTCAAAGTTTTAGCTCTTTCAGCTTGAAGCTGTGATCTCATAAATTGGAAAGTCACGCTTGCTTTTACAGAGACTTTTAGGAACGTGTCCTTACAGTAAATTTCAATGTGGGAGGGTGTTTTTTTTTTACTGTTACACTTTTTAAAAAGTTTTAAAAATCTTCTTTGGGGATGGTTTTTATTGGCTGCTTAATTCTTGACTTCCCTTGGCGTTGCCTTCTGCTGAGTCAGACTGTTAGCCCCTCTAAATCATATTGTTTGATTGACTGCGGCACTCCAAGGTAACAGAAATCTAGATGAACTAAACATGGGACTTCTTCAGCCATGTCGCTGAGCCATGGTGAATTTCAGTGTTTACCATATATTCATATATTCCTTTAGCATTACAGCTTTCTTAATTTTTAGCATTCTAGGAGTGATTGAAAATCACTCCTAGAATGCAGGGATAATCCAGAGCAGTTTCTTATTTCAGAAAGCCAAGTAAGACATTACTTAGCTATAGGTAGGCACTATTAAATTTATAGAATCAAATGTGAGCATACAACACCCCACCCCAAGATAATATCAATTTCCTACACTGGATGTTAATCTTCTCAAGGCAGCAGTGCGAAAACAACCAACCATGCAGAGCTTCCACACAACCAGGAGTTTGCAACAGCCTTGTAACTATTCAAACATAAATACCTATGAAATTGTACCTAGATGAAATTGTACCTAGATAAAATAGTACATATGTATAGTTTACAGATGTAAATTATAAAACCTTTACCAACAAAGGTTTTCCTCTTGCCGACTTCAACGTTGAATGTATCGGTGGGCTTATTAGGATGGTTTGTGTGTTCAATACCTTCCACCTTAATCATTTCAGAATGATGCCAGAATCTGTGACCCCAAAGTTGCTTTTTTTCAAGAGGCAACTGGACTTTCTTATTTTTTTTTACCTTTGAAGACGTTTCATTTCTCTTCCAAGAAGCTTCTTCAGTTCTGACTGAATGGTGGCGAATGGAAGGATTTGCATTCCTTGCAGAGACCTGGTGATTTGCATTCCTTGAGAGAGTCATTGAGGCCACTTGGAGTTTATCTGTGCTCTCAGGGTCACTTGAGTAGTGCAAATGGGTATGGAGCCTTCTTGGAACTGTTGAAAGGACTGTATATCCCTGCAAGGGTGGGCTTCAAAAATTCCAGCAACCAGTTCTCTGCCCGGTTGCTGGGTGGGCATGGCCATGGTGGGTGTGGCGTAGTCGGCCTCCTGCACGATGGCATGGGGGAACATTTTTGCCCTCCCCAGGCTCCGGGGCTTACCTTGAACCTATGGGAGGGTGAAAACAGAAAATAGGTTTCCACAGGCCCCCCCAGATGCCAAAAAGTCCTGCGATGGGAAAGCAGAAGGTGAGGACACCCCACACTACCCCAGCGAGGATAACATGGCGACCTTCATGACAAATTCAAAAAGCATGTCAAAGAGGTCCATGAAGAAGGTCATCCTAAATACCAGTTCGGTAAACCAGATGTCAAGTTAACATCCGGTCTACCCAAACCGGTCCAAACCGGCTGAAACCCACCTCTGTATCCCTGGCCCCACTCCGGGGAAAGAGGGCAGCCTGGATGTCTGAGAATCTCTGTAGACATCTAGAATCTCTGATTTTAGAGTAGAATAATGGGCCAATAAGTAAATGAGGCTTCAGAGACAGTTGGGAGAAACAATCCCTTGGAGACTTTCAACTTTTGAGGCTTCCTGAAAAACTCTTTTTTTGGACCACCATTTGCACAGCATAAGATTGGGGCTGATCTGCATCATGCAGCTGGCTCATGTCCCAAAGGGACACTTGGCTTCGAATGCATCTGGAAACCTACCATGTACTACCTTTGGAATGAATTTCCTGTGCTTTTGGATACAGTCAATTTAGACAATGTTTTTTAACAACCCGCATGCTAAAGCCAACTGCAGGGGCTTGATGAACTCATTTTGTCATGATTTTTTATAGGATACCTTTCTATAAATAATGGAACGTTTCAGTAGTTCAAGTTCATTGTCCTTCAACGATAATGCCGTGGGTTGTTGTTGTTTTTTTGCCTCGTTCCTTTTAAAAAAGTATATTACGAACAAAGAAATGCAGGTTGTTCCATAGAATGCTAATGGAATCCCCTCTATTTTTTTAACCTTACATTGAATTCATAAGAGCACAAGGAAGTTAGCCCCAGCAGAATACAATAGGATTTCAGCCCTGAGTAGCAGGCTGTAGAGTAAATGACGTTTGTGGGGTAACCATGTAGTTGTAGGTTACGGGGGTTTCTTTTGACAAAGTTTTATAATCAAAAATTATGCCCTGGTTGCATAAAACTCCTCTGGCTCTTTGGATCTTGGAAACAATACAGTGATAAGGTTGTCCTTTCCTGTTTTCCTGATTGCAACAGAAAATAGTTTAAAATCCACACATTTCATGGACTGCTAAATTTCTGGCAGATGGATTAAGGGCTTGGATTTGATGTGCTGTTTATTAACAGGTGCATGTTCAGCTTCAGATTAAACCTTTATGATATTGCAATTCCTCACTGCTTTTCAATTTCATTTTCAGGTATGGTCTCTTATTCCATAATAAAATGTGCTGGATTTTTTTTTAAGGGACATAGTCCTATTTAAGGATAAGCGTAGGTTGTGTAACATCTACTTGGTTGAGCAGAATGTGAAATGTAAAGTATTTGGTAAAGAAGTGGACAAATACAGTGGAACTTTGGTTCGTGAACGTTTTTGACCATGACCAAATCAGCTCCTGACCCAAAAAGGTAGCCGAGTTTTGAATTGGTTTCTGACTTAAACCTTGGTTGACGAACAAAAACGGAGCGGAAATATTGCTTTCTGTGCTGTTTTCCCTTCTGTGCATGCACATAATTGACTGTGCATGCACAGTGATTGTCACTTCAGAAGGCGACCAAATCGGTTTGCGATCGCAGTCCGGGAATGGATTGCAGTCGCGAACTGAGGTTTTACTGTATATGCATACTCTATCACATATTGGCCCAAACCCCCTTAAAACATTTTAAAAGCTTTAAATTGTGTACAAGTAGTCCTTGACTTACAACAGTTCATTTAGTCACAGTTCAAAGTTACAACGGCACATTGAAAAAAAGTGACCTATGACCATTTTTTCACACTTATGGCCATTGTAGCATCCCCATGGTCACACAATCAAAAAGCAACTGACTCATATTTATGATGGTTATGATGTGTCCCAAGGTCATGTGATCACCTTGGTGACCTTATAACAGGGGTGTGAAATTCAAGGCCCGGGGGCCGGATCTGGCCTGCAGGGTGCTTAGATCTGGCCCACAGGGCCACCATGGAAACAGTGAAGGACAGCCTGCAATGCATCTGCCAATGAAAATGGAGCTTGGGAAGGCCCCTCCCATGCATTTTTGTTGGCAGAGGGTTGCAGGAGGCAGTCACAGCAAAAAATAGAATTTGGGAGCCCGTTTTTACTGGCAGAGCACTCGGGCCGCCACTGAAGCCCCCAACACAAGTGATGTTGAACTGGCCACACCCACCCTGGCCACACCATTCCTGCCCCCCAAGGTCAAACACAAGCCTGATGCGGCCCTCTATGAAATCCAGTTTGACACCCCTGCCTTATAACAAGCAAAGTCAACAGGGAAGCCAGATTCACTTAGCAATCGTGTTACTAGCTTAACAACTGCAATGATTCATTTAACAACTGTGACAAGAAAAGTCATACAATCTGTCAAAATTCACTTAAGAAATGTGTCTCACTCAGCAACATAAATTTGGGGCTCAATTGAGGTCGCAAATCAAGAAAAACCTGTATATAAGGTAAGGGAGCAAAGGGATTATATTTGATAGTAGAGGTCAGTCTACTATACAGTATGTCCAGTTCATGCATTAGTGGAGTTCAAAGTGGCTCTCCCAGTAAAAACAGCTATATTTCTAAATTGCACAGGGCAGGGTATCCGTCACAAAATATTTAAACTGGAATAGTGAGCTCTTCTATCAGAGTACCAATTTGTATTTTTTTTAAAAAAGGTACCTACATATTTGGAATGAAAGAAAAGGGGTGAAGTAAATATGGGTCCTCTATGCTACATTTTTTCTCCCTCCAGCTCTCTCCTTTCCTTAATTTTTAGTACCCAGGACTCTATCTCTGTATGATCTTGCAGCTGATCCCAGAACAGAGACATTATATTGCTTAAGATCACTATGACCAGCAGGCGTAACCTGTTCTGCTTAGCTGTTTCTGTTTTATTTGTGTATGCACTTATAGGTTTGCGTGTGAGAGATATTTCCAGCCTGAAGATACCAGGTTTTTACAGATTACAGATAAATAGAGTTGGAAGGGACCTTGTAGGTTATCTAGTCCAACACCACCACCGTCACCACGCAAGCAGGAGACCCCTACACCATTTCTGACAAATGGCAGTCCAATCTCTTCTTGAAAGCCTCCAGTGATGAAGCTCCCACAACTTCTGA
>JANHGC010009287.1:1613-12341 GCA_027560395.1 Boaedon fuliginosus
TTCCCTGTTCTTCCTCATATTCTTCCCTCCTCCTCTTCCTCCTCCTCTTTATCATCTTCTCCTTGTCCTTATCATCTTCTTCCCCTCCTTCTCTCCCACCTCTTCATCATCTTATTCCCCCTTCCCTTCCTCCTCTTCTTCCCTCTTCCTCCTCCTTGTTCTGCTCTTCATCATCTTCTTCCCCCTCCTTTCCCCCAGCTTTTGTTGACTTCTCTAGCATTGGGAGGATGCTGTTTTCTCTATCTGGGAGGGCTTAAAGCTCCAGGAGCACAGACAGGGTGGTGTTGGCAAAGGAGGAGAAGCAGGTAAAGCATGAAAAGCAGGGGAATAAGCAGTGGCAATCAGGTGGGGCAAGATCATTCTGCCAAAGATTTCTGGCAAAGGAGGGGAAGCAGGGAAAGCAGTGGAATAAGTGGCAGCAATCAGCTGGGGCAAGATCATTGTGCCGCTGCCTCCTTCTGGTGGAGACATCTGCACATGCACAATAGAGCTTTGCGGCTCTCTGAACATGCCAAGTAAATTATTTCACCATCAAGATTCGTCCCTCCTCATTGGTATATATTTGTTTAGATCTTATTGTGTCCTTTTATATATAAAGCTACTCCTCTTTTATTCTATTGCATCAGAGCAGTTTCCCAAGCTTTGGATATTCTAAAATTTTACTGTGCCTTTTTTTAATATGAACTTCTTGTAAGCAAATTATGTCCAGTTTTAGTTTTACTGCTGAGTTTAGTTTCTTAATATTAATTGATATTCCTTCTATCTCATCTTCCATGGTTACATATATTTAGATTGTATTGCCCTGGTTGTTTTTGCTTCTCTTTGCTCTTGGGGTTCTTTAGGCCTTGCTCTATACCTCCTATCCATATCGTCCTGTGTTTCTGTGGATTCTGTTTGTTGTGTCTCACTATCTCCTGTGCATCTTTCTTGAGTGACTTTCTGCTCCTGTTCAGCTGGATTTCCCTCCCCAGGTATCTGTAAATAATCATAGTAAAATGCCTCTGCTTTCTCCACTATGTGTAACCTGTGTCTTTCTTGCACCCATGTAACCATGATTCCTTCTGGAAGTAACCATCTAAAATTAACTTCATGTTTTATCAATTGTTTTGTAACAAATTGATAATCCCTCCTTCTAACCCTTATTCTCCTTGGTATTTGCTTCAAAATATCTTATTTTCTTCTCTTTATATTTTATCTATATAGTTCATATCTCACTCTCTTATCTTTATATTTTATCTATATATAGTTCATATCTCACTCTCTGCAGGATTTCATTTCTTGTCAGGGTTGTTGTTGTTGTTGTTTTGGTAAATCTAACATGTACCTCTCTTTGTAATCTATGTCTCATAGCACATCTAGTATGTACCCTAAAAACTTAATCCATTTCTCCTAAGATTCTATGCACAGATGTTTATAAGGCCCCTGACAAAAGTACTGAGATTATCTCTGGCAGATTTTTCCTCTTCTATGTTCTAGAATCGGAGATAAAATTCTGCTTTATCCATTTCCAATATGGTAATTATTCTGTCTTTGTTATGGTCTGCTTGTGTAAATGTATGATCCACTTCTCCCACCTGTTTCTCAATTTGCTCTGTTTTTTCTTCAACTTTTTGTATTCATTGCTCATTCTTTTTCATCCACAGTGCCCAGATCTTTCCTAGTATCTTTTATATCAGTTTTCACAGTCTCCAAATTGGTATTCAAATTCTCTATCTTCTCCATCATCGTTTGCATCATGACCTTCATCTCTTGTTGTGACTGATTAGCCTTTTCCTGTTGAAGCGCTGATCCTATAGAGTGTTGAGATCCAGAGCTTAAACTTAATTGTGATGAAACTGCTGCAGGTGTTGCCACCTTCTTTGATGTTACAATAGTAACAATAAACAATAATCCACAAACATAATTACCAACCAAAATGTAGAAAGTAACAATTTTATAATCCAGTAGATCTTGCCAGGTCAGATTGCCATCCAAATTCTATTGAAAACATAATCCAATTTGGCTCACAAAATTCCCTCCCCCCACAAAAAAATGAAGTAAACACAGAGAGGAAAAAATCCAGTTGATCTTAATCCATTTGGCCCACCCCAAAAGAAGAATAAAAAGCCAAAAAGAAAAAACAGAGAATCCAAAATTCTAGAAGAGAAAAAGAGGGCGGAGGGGGAGGAGGAGCACTCTGCAAAGCTCCAATTCAATCCCAAAGCATTCAGCTGCTTGCACCATTCTGGCACAAATATACTTTCTTTCAAAAAATAAAAAAATAAAAAACCTGAGCAAGGCCAGGTCATCAGCTAGTTAATTTATAATGCAGACTTTTTATGATGCCATGGATCACTTAAAAAAAGCACAATTCTCATTCCTGGTAAAAAAAACTGCTTCTTACAACATTGTATTTCCAGTCCACTTCTTAAAAAGTGGTTGATTTTGCAGGATTAGGTTTATTTTGAAACTTCTCAATACTTCCTGAGATTTCCAGCAGAAGATGCTTGATCAAACATTTTATCAGTAAAAGAAAAGACAGGTTTATGCAGATACAACAGAACAACACTCAATACCCAATAGTTATCTGGATGATTTTCCTTATCTCTTCATCTCTTTGAATCATATTCCAATGGTCTTCAATACAGCAATAATTTAGATTCAATACTTCATTCATCTCTTCCAGTCTTAAGTGGTTTAATGCTATGTGACTGTTAACATAATGGAACATATTACACCTAGACATATTTTTTAAATTATTTACTAATAATATTTTTGTATATGCAAGTTAATTTAGATTTCTTTACAGTATATTGATTTTCCTGATATTATAACAAATTTAAAGTTATTTTAAATATATATTTAGCTAAATGTCCCAAATTTAAAAGAGTAAGGACCATATTCTTGCCTTCTGTATTTAATTTTTGGAAATGACTGTGTATAATGCTATACTTTACAATTCTGTAACTAAAGAAATAAATTAAAACTGCAAAAATAAAGCTCAAGAAGAAAAACAAGAAATTCTAAAGAATCATAATTATTGATACTTATTTGTGTTTTGGATGAATTATATAACCAATGCATCATTTTCCAAAAATAAGGTGAAAGTTAAATACTTGAAGAGTTTTGTTCAGAAATAGTCCTTTCCATATATTTGCTTCTGATATATTCAGAAACTATCTAGAGAGGAAAATTTAAAATACTTTTATAAAAATAGATTACATTTAATTACTTTTCTGACCAAGAAAAACTATGTTTATTTTTGGAATTAATTCCAAACTCATCCAGATATCTATTTTACCTATGATATATTGGAGTTATCCAGTTTTTATTCTCCCTTCAATTCACAGTGAAAGAAGTTTCAGTTTCAAATATGTTCAGTAATATGTTCTTATTTATCTATCCATAGGCATTTGCTACAGGCCAGTTAGCCAAATGTGAAACCATGTGCAAAGACATCGCAATTGCAGAAACATGTAATTAAAAAAGAAATACAATTATGCAATTTATGTTAATGTATTCGATCATGAAACTTTGATTTTTTTTTACAGTTTATATACTACCTCCGTGCCCAATATACATTTTTTGGAGTTTTTAATCTGTTGGTGCATTTTCTGAAAATATAATTACAGCTTTGGAGAAATGCAACGAATGAAGTATCATGATAATTAAAAATGTACTACTGCACATCTAAAGAATTGCAAAGTTAATGGGAAAATATTTCAAAATATAGCAAGGAATTTTCAACTGTAAACTCATAACCTTGATCAATCCACTTTAGGTCAGCTTGACATAAATATTGTATCAATGCACTGCATACTCCTCCTAGTTTGTGAGATGTAGGTAACCTTATACTGGCTTGCAAAATAGTTTCTAGATTAGAAACCCTCATTTGCATAGAAAAACATTTATGGCTAAATCTACAAGACTTGACTTTTCCTCTGAGCTCTAATTGGAACACTAGATAATCACACATTAGAAATTTGATATGACACCAGTTTTTGTTGTTTTTAATATTTTGGTCTGTTTTGTTTTATAATTTTAATGGGATTGTATGTGTCTTTTAATCTTTGATTGGGAGTTGCCTAGAGATAGTTGAAAAATGGGAGCCTCTCTCCCCCCCTCAAATCAAATTTTGTGCTGCTCATCTCACAGATGCATATCATGTATGCATAGATATATGCTGAAATTAACTGGTATAGCCTTATTGTTGGCAGAGAATGCTGCGTGTGCAATGATTGAGGTATCATCTCAGCTGGCAGCATCTTTTCTAGCTTAAAAAGAAAAGCATTGGATGAAACTCTCAAATAAGCCAAACAATATTGGTGTATTGGCTGAAGTCAATAGACCTACCTGGCGCTTGCTACTTCTTATTCCTTTTCTGCAAATTACATCATTTTGTTGTTGTAAGTCAATCAGATATTGATGGTTAAGCTTGAGCATTTCTTCTGGCCAAACATCAAGCAAATGGAACGAAGCAGTAATGAGGATCACTGATTATGTATTTCTTTAAGCTTCAGCCATGTGGCTGTCCACTTGATTGGGAAATTGTACTCCAACCATCTGGATGGATCCCAATCTAATGTTCTTTCCTTTGTCATAATACTTTGTTGGACTGCAGAGTAAAACTCAGAATTCTTACTCTGAATGCTATTGATAGCTTGATGTAGTTCTTCTGACAGTCTAAAAATGTCAATGAGCTATTGTTGTTTAATAAACATTTTACATTTCACTTACTTATCATTTTAAATGTCAATATCACATATTTTGAGAAATTATGTATGCCATAGTCCTAATGATTAGAGAATGTGGGTCATGAAAGTCAAGACAATTTCCCATCTAGTCATTGATGTACGAAATTCATTTAACATGAATCACCCATTATAGAAATTTAATACATCATTTGACCTGAACAACATTCCCAATCGCATTCAACATCATAAAACCTTGTAAAAAAATTCAACATCATATTAGAGAAGAAGTTAATACAAGTCCTTTCAGAACAGACAAGTAGGCCAGATGGGACATTAAAGAAAAGGCTATTGTAGGAGATTGCTTAATAAAGGTTGCATTTACAACCCGAAAATTAATTGTGTCTTCAAAAGAAGCTCTGAATGTTGTTCAGATTAAAGAACAGAGTTATGTTACCAACCCCCCATCATGATGTAAAATAGCTTTCTTAAAAGTTTTCATTAAAGATAGTCATCTGTGTTAATTTTCTAATTAATTTCAGTTTAATATTCTCATCCTATATTTAAAAAACGATGCTTAATTACTTCAGAAAAGGGTAATCATTTTATGCAGTTGCTGATGAATCTAAGTAATCTATTTGAACTAGAATAAGTACATTTATTTCCAAAGTATGGATATTATGTGGTCAATGCAACAAAAACAACACAAATATTACACTACGAGTGACTAAAGCAGTGAGTAGCAGTGATTTTAGACTTAACATGTAGATTGATGGTAGACTTGCTCTAGAGATAACTTCAATGTCTGGGATTTTATGTAGCTATCTGATGATTGATATTCTGCAAAGACAAGTCATGTGGAATTGGTTGAACAATCTAGCATGCCTTTGATAGATAGTCCACATTTTAAAGCATATAGAAGGATAGTGAGTACCATGGCTTTGTAGACCTTCAATTTGTTGCTGGAGTAGCTCCTTGGCATTCCCACACAGTGGACTGCAATGTGCCAGAAATAGAGTTTACCTTTGCTATTCTGAAGTTAACGTCTGTATCAATAATCACTACTTGGGAGAAAGTGCTACCAAGGTAACTGAGTGGTCCACTGCCTGGAGTTTCCATCCTTAGATTGTGATTTTGAGTTCTATGTATGGTGCATGAGAAGATAGCTGGGGCATGACTTCATTCTTTTGAATATGGATAGTGAGTCCAAAGTTGTCACAAACCATAGAGAATTTGTCCATACTGACTTGTGTCTCTAGCTCTGAGCCAGCATTCAGGGCACAGCCATTAGCAAAGGAAAAGTCTCTAAAACAGTTGTCTTCACTTTGGTAATAGTTTCTCCTCAAATTGAAGAGCTTCCCAACCGCTCTGTACTTAAGGGTGATTCCTGCATCATTTTCCTTGAAGGCATCGTTCAGCACGACAGTAAACATCAATATACTGCATAATAATTAAAATAAATTGGATAAGCCAGATGTACTCAATTAAATGTTAGAAATTCAGTATCTTTCATGGTGAGAATGCCTACTGGCAAAAACACACACAACTTGATTAATAAAATTATTTTAGAAATATTGGTCTACGAACTGTCGTATTCATTGTTCTTAATTATATGGATACCTTTCCTACCCAACAAGAGAATAACACTGAACCAGCAGGATAACCCTACATATGAAAAGCAAATTTATTCCAAGGATAAACAGCCAGAGGATAAATATCTGATTTTGCTTTTGTGATAAAATTTATACTTTATTTCAGAACAACAAATAAGAAATAAATAAGGATAAATAGATAATTGTCAGTATGTAAAGGATAGTGAGAAATATTATAAAACACTAGATACATTTTACTGATTTCTAAAATTAGAATGAATGAAATATAGTCAAACATTTTATTGTGTTTTAATTATTTATATTATTTAACAAAATTAGTATACTATTTATGATTTGCATATGTATAACCGAGATATTTGTAGATATAGATTTAAATGGGTATGTATCATTTTCCTAGTAATAACTTATTGTAGTTTGTTTAATAACACAAGAAGGTTATAAATCTTACCTGAAGAGCACAAAGAAAAAACAAAATAACTTTGAAGGGATAAGAAGGGAAAATTAAAGCAAAATAACAGCAATTAAACCCAGTTCCTTACATTCTGCTGGGGTACTTCATTGGGGACAGAGGTGTTGGATGAATGAAGAATGCCAGGAATATATGCCAAGAGTCCCTGCAGAGTCATCTAAGATGGGAGGGCCATCCCAACCACCCCAAAAAATAAGCAGGCATCTATGTTGAGCAGTAGTAATATAGGAAGACATGAGAGACAGATAATCATTTCAGTGACAAAGGGTAAGGCATAATTTCATTTTGAGAAAAGGCAATAGTAAACCCAGAAAACCACATGGACAAAAAACCATAAAAGGTTGGAGATATGGTGCCAGATGAAGGAGCACTCAGATCACATGACATTTACATATTACTGAGGACAGCTTAAGACTATTCACAGTAGCAACAGCAATAGCACTTAGACTTATCATGGTGATATATAGCACTCTTCATGGTGATTTATAGCACTCTCAGTGGTTTACAAAGTCAGCATATGGAAAGCTGAGTCAACCATGAACCCGTCAAGATCGAACTTTTGGCAGTTAGCAGAATTAACCTCCAATACTGCATTCTAACCACTGTGCCACCATGGCACCGCAGTGCTAGTGCTATAGATGACACAATTAGATTAAAATCTCCAGAACATTTACTTGCTGAAGTTGCCGTGCAGCAAAACAAACAAATATAAAAAATACCTCAAACCGAATATCATAGGAAACTCAATACAATGAAAGATTAAATTAATTCCCTACATACTGATATTTTAACCATCAACAAATTGAGATGGACTGGGATATGAAAAACATAAAGGAAGTGACACTGGTTTCCCAGTTAGGAAGGTTATAGCAAGAACAGCTACAATGAAATCAGTAACTGAACAATATCAATTAGGCTTCAGGGAGAACCCTTTAATATGATAAACATCCAAGTTTATGCTTCAACCGCTGATGCAGAAGAAGAGGAGATGGATGAGTTTTATGATCAGGTTCCATTTGAAATGCACAGAATATGCAAGCAAAGTGTGTTGCTTCTGTATGGACATTGGGACGCCAAAAATGAGGGAAATTAAGGAGAAAAATGTAGTTGTATGCTATGACCTATGAAACTGGAAGAAAGCAAGAGAATGCCTTATAAGTTCTTGCTGATCCAGTGATTTCACAAAAATGCCCATATACATATAGACATCACCAGTGGAAGTACATTGAAATCAAATTCACCATAGTATTGGTAGAAGGAGATGGAAGACTTGCAACAGCAAACATGAACTGCTCATGTTCAAGTTCTTAGTTAAACTAAAAACCAGTTTCCATAAGGTGATCATCAGCATATAGCCACCAATTTCACCATTGCTTTGAAATCCTGATCCTCATTGACATATATGATATTTCAGTTTTTTCTTTTTCATAAATTGACAGACATTTCTAAAATTCTGCTTTCACTTTGTCATTATGGGGTACTGAGTATACATTAATGAGAAAGAAAAAATAAATTCCAACAACTTTAGAACCAGGCTGCAGCATAACAATATTGACAAAAGTGATCCGGATACTTTCTGAATGCTCTGTATATATTTCATTGAACAGGAGAAATTACTACTCAAAAGGCTTCCTTGAAAGTCTTATAGAAGTCAAGCAAAATGATTTTGGGCTGAACTAAATGACTCTCACTGGAATTGTACTGAATTCCTTTTGCATCTATTTCAATAAGTCATCAAAAACTGACTATAATTCAAAGCTGACGTGACATTCTAAAATTGTAACACAGAAATAGTATACCTTCCAAGTTGTGCTGGTGGGATTATAAACAAATTAGAACATGTTTTTGTCTTTAAAATGAGGTCTTGCCCAATTAACTAGTCCTTTTTATTGATTTTTTAAAAAGAAATTGAGAAAATCATCCAACAGTTGTTTATACTGAATATTGCAGTTAGTTTATTGTCCATATTTTTTCCCTAAGGCACATACATTGATGTAACATAAGAAATTGATTCAGTTCCTGCTGTTAGCTATTATTGCAAAGAAATATAAAATAAAATAAAATGCATTGAATTGGGAAAGAGATACATGTAGGAAATAGTTTTGGTTTGTATATTAACAACAAAAAGGTTTAAATTCTACAATCTATATCTATAAAAGAGAGGTGGGGTGTGGATGTGTATTTGTATGTGGTCTATACAAACTTTCAGTTCCTCAAACTTGGCAGATAGGTAGAAAAGCGTAGTAAGAAAAGCACTGTCATGGTAGGTGCCCTTTTTGACCCCTTTTTTGGACCGCAAAGAGGACACTCTTAACAAACAAGCAGCAACTCGCTACTGAATGTGTGCAGTTTTGATTCTCTCTATTGAGCGTGTGCAGCAAACTGACTGAGGCACCATATTCAAACCTCTGAGGTGCCATGTTTTATACATATAAATTCCAGATTTGCCCCAGCGACAATGGGCCCAAGACACATGGAGCAGCCCACCCTGCCAAGTAAGGTCACCTACAATGTTGGAGGTTAAGAAAGCCCACAAATGGCTGAGGCCCAGTGCCCTTATCAAGTCCTGGCTGTGTTTTCTCAGAGCTGGCCTGCCCTTGGCCTAGAGCCTGGCCTGCCCTTGGCTCATAGATGGCCTTGCTGGAACAGAGATTTGGGAGGGATCGCCAGGGCTTCAGAAGGCCCACAAACAATGTGGCACAAATATACTTCTTTAAAAACAAAAACAAACAAACAAAAAAAACTGAGCAAGGCCAGGTAATCAGCTAGTGAAGAATAAAGTTAGCCAACCCTAGTTACATGTGCACTATATTGATTTACATTTATAACAAATTATATTTTTCTCTAATATAATTTTAGATAAAAATGGAAAGTTGATGTTTAAATTCTTTTATCTATCTTTCAGGTAAATAAATAGCCAAGGTAGTGTCAGATAGCAGTTAATGTGTTGCTCTGGGACTGGAGAGACTCAAAACATAAATTTATAGGAGCATGTTTGAACTAGTTACTTTTTTTTCTCCTCACCTACCTCACAAGTAGGTTGCTGCATTGTGGATAAAAAAAAAAATATGTGAAGAGCTTTGAATTCCTGATGGATATAAATAAATATTTTAAATTTACTAATATTTTAATAGTACGAACTACAGAGCCCATTCACTTTTTAAAAACTCCGAACAAGTAAACTGTGCTACTCATAAATAAAATGTGAACTTTAGAAACATATAGCCTGCTGTAGGTCACCTCTAGAAGCATATCAAATTTTATGAAGATTAGATGAATTTTTCCCCAAATATTGCAGCTTTTTTTAAAAAAGAGCCTGGGATTCAGCGAACTGAAGTGGGAAGAGGAAACAGATACTTATACACACTTTGCACAATTTAACTTCAAGGTAATACTCTAGCCAGTGTTTTGTTGTATTTCTGCAATTTACTAGACAACTCCATCAACTCCTGCTATGTTGCTTTTCAATGCAATGAAAGAACTTCTGATTCTGTCGCAATCAACAGAAAGCACTTTCCATCGGGCTCAGCTATTCCTCAACATACACTGTGAAAATTCTCTTGTAATAATGTGTGTTTCTGCAGTCCTGTGGAGTTTAGATGGGTTATTTTCTGCATTGGCTGGAAAGTTTATCTTCTGCTACCTCACATTAGATAAACGACATGTTCTGTGAAATGTTATAATAGACATTCTCACTGGTGAATTTACCTTTAATTTTTTAATAGTAATTTTATGAAGAATTACAATTGTGAGAATTGTAATTCCAATTCCAATTAGGATTAGAATGTAATTAAAATTACACTGTTGAGAAAATGCAAGAAGTGCCCCATCACTGGAGGCTTTTGAGACCTGGTTGGGGCTGGAGGGGGGTGTTCCCCTGGTGGAGATGTGCCCCCCCAGGTTTCTAGTGATGCACAAGTCGCGACCTCAGGGCAGGGGTGGGGGAGTGGCAATAATTGTGCGCCAAAGATTCTGT
>JANHGC010009287.1:12441-26701 GCA_027560395.1 Boaedon fuliginosus
CCTCGGCTTATACTCGAGTCAATAAGTTTTTCCAGTTTTCGTAGGTAAAGTTAGGTACCTCGGCTTATATTCGGGTCAGCTTATACTCGAGTATATACGGTAGTTTTTCATGCATGGCTTCTCTATTTTGCTTTTTTTTTTTTTTGCAAAATAAATGATGACATGGTGTAACATGTCATATGTTGTTGTTCATCTGTGGTTGTATTTACCTACTTTTATGAACTGCTAATGACCAGATGGTTATTAGGTCCTGATACATAAAACCACATACACAGTACCAAAAGTTTGCAATCTGAGGTACTTCTGATGAGAATACCTAGTTTTATCTTCCTTTCCTATCCAGTTTTCTTGTCTGGTTTTTCCAGGTTAGCCTTATTTTACTTAACAGTTTATTTATTCAACAGAGAAGTTTTCTGGTTTCGTCCTCCTTTATTTTCTCTCTGTGTGTGTATGTTTTAAGATTCTTTGACACATCTATAAACATTGTGATTCCACTAGTTTACTAATAGCTCCCTCTTAGGCCCGGATGGCATTGTTTTGACTGTGTAAGAGTTGGCATATGGAGAACTGAAATTGCTGTTAATTTATGAGTCACATGGTTTATGTATGTTTTACTTACTTTCACTAAGTGTTGCACAATGATAAAGGGACTTATCCAAAATGATAAAGGGATTTCATGAATGATTGTCACTTGTTTGGCATTTAAAAAACATTTCTCAAATTGCACTTATAGTCAAATACATATGTTAATTAATTGCAGAATTAGCAATTTATGCTATTGTCTACAAAAGGTAGCTTTTAATGCTCCTGTAGAAACAAAGTAGGTTTTCAGCTTGCTTGACAAGATGCAAATAAACAGTGCTAAAAATAATTCTAACATGAAAGCTGCTTTCACAGAAAGTAATCACATCCACTGAGACACACAACTACTATGTTTCCATATCAATAGAAAACAGTCTTTCAGTACGCGCCTCTGACTTGGCAACTATGAGGATTCTCATACAGTCAGAGGGAAATAAGCTGATACCATAACTACCCCCATTACTAAAACAAATTAAAACCATGCCTCATATTCCAAAGAGGTGCTCAGTACTCTATAGGCAGAGAAAGTATGAAATGGCTATTAGAAGCACGGAGTCAAGAGGGGAGAGGGGAAATGCTGGAGCTCACAAATTGTAGTCAGAAGCATTTGTATATGTAGTGAAGCACAGCAGATGGATTGGACTGCCTTGTTTGCACCAGTAGAGAGAAAAGTGGTACTTGCGATGCAAAGCCAGAAATCCAGGTAGTAGAGGTCACTTTTCCAGCAGGCAGAGAGAATGGCATCTATTCCTGCTCTCCTCAAATGGTAGGTGGTCCATTCAAATGCCAGGGCAAGGAGAAAGTACCTATCACATCTTCCTTAACACCAGCAGACTCTAAAGACTCTTCATGATCCAGCAACACAAAATATCAGTGCAACAGAAGAATAAAATATCCATGATAAGCAATTAGGAAAAATAAAAACAGCATTCATTTTAAAACAGCTGGAGCAACAATCTAGTAGTGATAATGGCATAATCATTTGACATTTAAAAAGCTTGCTGGAAGAGGTTCAACTTAGGTGACTTCTACAAGGCAAGCAACATTGGGGCAAGTTAGATCTCCAAGGGAAGACTGTTCCAAAGCACAAGGGTCATGATGACAGTGAAACATACCTGGCATCAATTCCTCTTTTCCTGCATTGTATTGAATGAGTCAGTTTCGGGTTGGAGATCATGATCCTACAAGTACTTCATTACAAATCTTTTTATCGGTTAAAGCCAGCACTTTAAATTCTACCTCAAAATTCACTGGCAATCTATTAGCAGATCACAACACAGATGTAAAATGTTCCTACTATGTTTCCCCAAATACAAGACCTGGTCTTAGTTTCTTTTCGGCCCCAAAATAAGCATCAGGACCACTGCAGCCACGTATCCCATGTCCTGATACCTGTTGCACTTCTGCCCGACTTCTTCTGCAGCCACTTCCAACAGAAAGCTACGTGGTGCATTGTGCTGTTGCATGCAAGTGGCAGCACCAGTGCGATGAGCATCGTGACATTTTGCTGTGAGTGGCGACACTGGTTCAACAAGCCTTGTGGCGTTCTGCCACAAGCAGAGCAATGAGCCACGTGGTGTCTGGCTGCAAGCAGCCACAAGAGGCTGCAGAAGAATTCAGGCAGCAGCACAACAGGTGTTGGGGCATGGGTGGCCTGGCTACGGTAGTCCTAAGGTAAGCAGGTGCAGGGCACATGGGGCAGGTCCACCCATCACCACCACCCTAGCTTGATTTTTATGCTGCCATGCTCTATAAAAGAGACCGTGTGGTCCTAACTGTAACATGGCCTACTTAGTCTAGGCCAAAAACATACAGTAACTGCTCACCTGCAAGTTCCCCATTGGGGGAAGAGAGGCGGGGTATAAATCGAATAAATAAATAAAAAAAATAAATAAATACCCCCAGATGGGTCAAGATTGCAGCTGAAAAACTAAGGGTGGCTTCTTTGAATCGAAGATGTAGGCTGAATGGCCTCACTTCCCTTCTCTTTCCCATCAATGCTTGTAATAGAAAGTAAGAAGACAGGAAAGAGGAAGTGTATAATTGTTATGTTCTGGGCAAAGAATGGAGGTGAGGCAGAGTGATTCCTAACAGCTCTTTATTCAATACTGCCTGAGAGACCACAAAACTCCCTGGCTGACAAATCTCCTTTTATATGAAACTGACTAACCAAACAACCAATCAGGAGAGAGTATTTTCCCACTTCAACAGAGAACCAGAATGAGAACTTCAACTGACATCTATACACTATGTACAATACATAACAATAATTATCCCTGAAAACTTCCCTTATGAAGGGAACACGCTGCACCTATTTTGGCCAGCAAGATCAGGGTTGCAAAACTTACCTCTAAGCTAGCTAAATAGAAAGAAATTAACTCTGTTCTGCCAGAGCAGAAAATGGTCTGGGGACAGAAGACTATTAATCTTTATAAGCACCTTTATCTTTGCTTCTTTAATAACAAATGGGTGCATTTAGAGATAAGGTAATAGACTGCAACCACTGTCCATTTTCACCTGTTTGGAAAAATCATGTGGTTTGGAATCTATTTGGAAATCAACAGTTCTTGGAAATAAATATGATTCTGTACACTGGGGTTTTGCTTTGCAGCAGACCATCTTCTTTTTTTTTTTTTTTAAATTAAAATCATATTTAAGTAAAATAATGTGTAGCAGGGCACCTGGTATAGGCTACAAGAGGTTCCAGGACCATGTTGCTGATCATGGGTTTCTGGTGGGAGATTTATCTCCCCCAAATACGACACTTTTGATTTTTACACCATTTTAAAGTAAAAATTTAACTTAAAAATTTAAACCTATCTCTGCTGACTTGTTCAGCAGATTGTCAGATCGAATCTCATCAGGATCAAGGTTAACTCAGCCTTCCATCCTTCTAAAGGTCGGTAAAATGAGGACCCAGATTGTTTGGGAGCAATATGCTGACTCTGTAACTGCTTGGCGTGTTGCAAAGCTCTGACAAGCAGTATATAAAATCTGAGTGCTATTGCTATCTATGTTGTAAGCCTCCAAGAGTCCTTCGGGAATACGCGGCATAAAAGTGTAATAAATAAATAAAGTTTTACAGAATATACAGAAAGTGGTCAATGTTTTTTGTTTGTTTTTCTTTTTCCCATATGCAAGCAAAAGATAAAGACCTTTGGGATTGAACAAGAGTTTAGGATTTGAGTATAAAATGCAAAATCCCTTCTCTTGCTTAAAAAGGCCCTCTTTCGATTTGGCAACACTCTTTATTGTTCCAGTTTTAAAAAAAAAATTAATATAGCACAATCAGGTACATAAATCTAGCTGGCTAGAGAGGTATATTCATTTCCCTCTTTAAAAAAGTACATCATCAGTATGCTTTGTTTTTTTTTAATTGTTATAATACTTTTATTTTACAGAAGGCAACAATGTTTTCTCAAGAGAAATATTTATGAGTGAACAGATAATTACTGAGGTTGTGCAATTATTGCACTAATTGCATTATTTACTAAGGTTCCAATTATTACATTTGGAACCTTAGTAAAAGTTCCAAATGTAATAATTGTAATAATGTAATGTAAGATTTCAAAACCTCCAGTATATTATTGTTTAAAAATATTTTTAAAAGAAGAAAAAGAGTGGGGGAAACCCGGCTAAATATTTAATTTCTAACTTCCCCTTTATTTACATTCTGATTTGTACTGTATGTACAAATGTACATACAGTACACTTGATTTGTACTATATGTTGGTATAAAGATAACACTTTTTTGAATTCGCCCTAATTCATTACAACATAATATTGGTTTTTTTATTTAAAGTCAAGATTTATTGAGCTCTAAGGATGGGTTTCAGAGTAAATGCATAAAAGTCAGAGGTGGGTTTCAAAAATGCCAACAGCCGGTTCTCTGCATGGTTGCTGGGTGGGCATGGCCATGGTGGGCATGGCCAAGTCGGTCTCCTGCATCATTGGGGGGACATTTTTGCCCTCTCCAGGCTCCAGGAGCTTCCCTGGTACCTGGGAAGGGCAAAAACTGCCTCCCCACCCCCACCCCGATGCCCGAAATAGGCCGATTTTGGGCCTATTTTTTACTTCAGGGAGGCCCGGTTTTCAGCTTCCCCAGGCTGCAGGGAATTTCCTGCAGCCTGGAAAGAACAAAAACAGCCCTCCCCAGACTCCACAGGCCCCCTGGAGGCCAAAAATAGTCCCATTTTGTTCCTATTTTTGACTTCTGGGAAGCTTGGGTTTGGGCTTCCACAGACTCCAGGGGATTCCCTGCAGCCTGGTGAAGGCGAGGAAAGCCCCCCTGGCCCTGCAGGCCTCCCCAGAGAGCCAAAATAGGCGGATTTGGCCCCCCGGAGGGCCAAAATACCTATTTTTTTACTTTTGGGAGGCCCGATTTTTGGCTTCCACAGGCTCCAGGGGATTCCCTGCAGCCTGGGAAGAACAAAAACAGCCTGCCCCAGACTCCACAGGCCCCCTGGATGCCAAAAATAATTCCATTTTGTGCGTATTTTTGACTTCTGGGAGGCCTGGTTTTTTGCTTCCACAGGCTCCAGGGGATTCTCCGGAGCCTGGGGACAGTGAAAACGGCCTTCCCAGAGCCTCCCCAATGGCCTACACTTACCTGGCATCCACATGGGGACTCTTGGGAGGGTGGAGAGGGGTAGACAGGGCCAGCCGGTGATTCAAAATACGAGTTCGGCGAGCCAGATGGCAAGTTAACGTCTGGTTTGTCGAACCATCCTGAACCGCTGAAACCCATCCCTGATAAGAGTTCATTCATGCCATATAGTGGCAAACCTTCCCATTTGTGGATGACTCTGTCTTTTTTCTCTTGTACAGTCATTTCTGGATATGTTCTAGAAACACTTTGGACCATTTGATTTCATTCAGTACTATATGTTTGGATAATAAATTGTGATCTTATATTTGTTGAAGTTGTAGGTGGTACTGATACAAACAGATCGCAATAGCAATAGCACTTAGACTTATATACCACTTCATAGAGCTTTAGAGCACTCTCTAAGCAGTTTATAGAATCAGCATATTGCCCCCAACAATCTCGGTCTTCATTTTAATGACCTAGGCATGATGGAAGGCTGAGTTAATCTTGAGCTGCTCAGGATTGAACTGCTGGCAGCAGGCAGAGTCAGCCTGCAATACTGCATTCTAATCACTGCACCACTATGGCTCATATGTGTGGTGGAATAGAATGGGAAACCAAAGCAGCAACAACAACAAACACACACATATAAAAAGGACTAAAGAACTGCAAAAACAAATTCAAACTGTCTTTTATGCTCAGTGAACTGACAAAGCACTCTTTCATACCCAGGAGAAGCAAACCTTAGATCCATTTGCACCACTTAAAGATACCATCTGATCTCACTCACCTCACAAGATATCCTAGGGAAATCATCCAGATTTAAGGAAAGATCACATGCCCCCAGAAAGGCAATAAAAAAATCAGTGCCAAGCTTGCATCATGCCTCGTGGAAGTACACCCCAAAAGGACAATGCCAGCAACCACTAAATATTGTGCTCAGTTCTAGACACTGTTCTTTGGAAAGGACAACTGACGAACTGGAGTAGAGAGCAGCAAAAATAAGAGGCCCAGGTGAAAAAAAAATATGAGAAATGACTGAGACATTAATCAGGAAAAGTATGCAAAGAGACATGATAAGAGCTGTGGTGGCACAGTGGTTAGAGTGCAGTACTGCAGGCTACTTCTGCTGACTGCCAGCTGCCTGCAATTTGGCAGTTTGAATCTTACCAGGCTCAAGGTTGACTCAGCCTTCCATCTTTCCAAGGTGGGTAAAATGAGGACCCAGATTGTTGGGGGCAATATGCTGACTCAGTAACCCGCTTAGAGAAGGCTGTAAAGCACTGTGAAATGATATATAAGTCTGTGCTATTGCTATTTATTTGTTTATTTTGTCATGTTTATGTAGTGTATATTGAAAGTGGTGACTCTTTGAGAGCTGTAATGCAACAAAAAATTGTTTTAATGTATGCCCATTAATGTTAATTCAAAGTGACAATAGTTATTCTATGCCTATGTCTGTGTTGCAAGGGGCCATAGATGCTGTTTGTAATCCAACATTGATTAATCCCTTGGTCAAGATCCATAGAGCATTACTGACAGATAACCATTCATTTTGGTTGGAGGATCTTGATGTGAGAGAACTCATTAGTCTATATGGATAGCTTGAAAGTCAGAAAGTTTATACCATTCATTGCTTAAATACCTTTAGGTTGGTTTTATTTTGTCTCTGAAGGAGTGAAATATGGTACACAATTTAGTATGATGTAAAATAGTTGCACAGAAAGGTGCAATGACAAGAATGATAAGAGTCAAAGTCCATTTACTGTGCATCAAGCTGGAGAAAGTTGAAAGCTGAAGTACAATTATTTCACAGCCACCCTGATGCATATAGAAGGAGTGCCATTTGTCACAAATGTACCTGCATCGATAAACTTCTAGTCCTCATTTTCACCTTTATTTACTTACTTTATTTTTCTGCCATCGCATTCCCTACAGATTCCTGGCAATTTACAGCATAAAAATGCTGTAAGGCCCACTGTAGTATTAAACAGCAGATAACTTTAAATACACTCTTGAAGGCATCTGGTTCTATATCAGGGGTGTCAAACTCAAGGTCCGTGGGGTGCTTAAATCTGGCCTGAGGGGCTGGCCTGGAAATAGCAAAGGACATAGCAAAGGACAGGACTGTGGTGCCTCTGGCAGCCAAAAGGGGGCCACACATGCCTCTCTCTGCTCTGTTTTTAGCTTGGATGGCCTCCTTTAGCATTCTGGCCAAAACGGGGCATGGGGGGCCATGTGAGCCTCCTGCGTCCCATTTTGGCCAGCTTCAGGAGCTGTCTGTCCCATCTCCCTGCTCCCCATGGAGAATTACAATGCTGATCTGGCCCTCAAAGAATTCCAGTTTGATACCCCTGTTCTATATTAAAAGATCATCTGAAGAGTTCTGTTTTAAAATCTATCAAAATATCAGGAGGGAAATGTTATACAGAAGTCTGGGAGAAGCTATTCAGAATGTGGAGGCCATCACTAAAATTGGAGAGAAGGCTCATTGACATTTGGCTCAAATTGTTGCATAGGGTATCTCTGAGCATCACCACAAGGGTATATTCCATTTGAGGCAGAGATTGTAGAAGACATTTAGACACTAAACCATATAAGGCTTTATAAATCAACACCAGCACTTTGAATTGTCCCTGAAACCTCTTGTTAAACAAAGCAGAGTCCATATGTGAAAAGCAACTTTTACCTACCAGCAAACAGTCTACTGCATTTTGCACTAACTGTAATTACTGAGGGATCTTCAAAATTGGAATGATTGGTGAATGATTGAGTTTTTGGAATTGTTATTATATAGGATTGTTTTATATTGTGATTGTTCACCGTCTCGAGTTCCCCTTTGTGGTGAAGAGAGGCAGGGTATAAATTTAATAAATAAATAAATAAATAAATAAATAAATAAATAAATAAATAAATAAATAAATAAATAAAAGAATCCTGATATAAAATACCTTGCAATAATGTACAATATCCAGGAGATGACAAGGGCATAAGTCACTGCCACTTTTGTCCAGGAAAGATGGCATCTGGTACACCAGTTACATTTGAGCAATAGAGGTGGTCCTTGACTTACGACCACAGTGGAGTCCAAAATTTATGTTGCTAAGTGAGACAGATAGTGAGTTTTACCCTACTTTATGACCTGTCTTGCCACAGTTGTGAAGTTAATCACTGAAGTTGTTAAGTAAATAACACAGTTATTCTGTGAATCTGGCTTCCCCATTGACTTTGCTTGTCAGAAGGTTGCAAAAGGTGATCATACCAGGGACACTGCAACCATCATGAATATGAGCCAGTTGCCAAGTGATCAAATTTTGACCATGTGACCCTGGGGATGCTACAATGGTCATAAGTATGAAAAACAATCATAACTCACTTTTTTTCAGTACTGTGGTAACTAAGAATGGTTACTAAATGGTTTTAAGTAGAGATCTACTTCTATCCTCTCTAGCCATGGCCTCTATTGTATGTCTACCACTAGCCACAAGTAATGAAGGATCCTCAAAGCTACAGACTTTGCTTACCCACAAAGGGTTCTACTCCACCGAAATTTACCACTAGAGCAGACCGGTGGCTTCTGATAAAACAACAGTTCAGTCTTACTGGGATTGAATTTGAGCTTATTTCTTTCCATAGAAAGAAACCCTAATGGTTTTCTAGCCCTGGGTCAGGACTTCTATTTCATTTCTGGCACAGCCTGGGATAAAGAAGTATACCTAGATAGCATCAACACACTGGTGATACCTCACCATTAATGTGCAGAGTACCTCTCCCTGCAATTTCATGTAAATGCTAAAGACTATGGAAGAGGGGAAAAAATATCTGGTATATCTCTTCCCATATCTTCACTGACTGGAACTACCCACTCAAGAAGGAGCAGAACCATGGCAGTGTGTACCAATTTGTAACCTTTGCCGCAGGTTCAGAAGGATGTCATGGTCACTTGATTTGAAGGTACTGAATGTTCTAAGAATGCCAAAAGGATCAAGAAGGCCTCTTCCCACCCATTGCTCTTCCATCAGGTGTTCAGTCATCAGTCAGCATGACCAATCCAGTTTTGTATTATACCTATGTTGTTTCAGTATGTTGGCTCCTCTCCTTTCTTTCCAGCATATCTTCATTGAATGATTTGAAACAATACCTGGATAAATGAACAAATGAATTAATAAAATATTTAAGGAACTCCCTCTTTTCTATGAATTGCCTCACCGGAAATAAAATTGATATTGCATTGCTGCAGTTATAGCAGACAAAATGCAGCAGACAAATGTATAATTTTTACTACAATAAACAACCTAAGTGTATGAGTCATTTATTTAGCATAGGGCACGTGTTAGGCAGGGATCACTGAGGTGGCTGGCTGCCTCTGTGAAAGGATTTTTTTCAGACAGTGTTATCTTTACCTGAATGTCCCTGCATGGTTTATTTGCTCAAGGGAATTGAACCGCCGTCACACCGATCTTAGTGGTGCGTAGGTCTAGCATCTCACCACATGAGCCACCAAGTGTATGAGTGTATTGGGCACATAGACTTATATTATTCCCTTCTGATATATTTTCAGGAATGAAAGCCACAAATCCCACTCATTTTTAGATAAAATATAGTTTGGCATGTTACCCCAGCCATTGCATGTGAGTTCTACTTATGTTTGAAACAGTTCTGGATTAATCATTAAATTGTTGATTAAACATTCCCTTGTTTAAGCTGGCATTCCAGTTTGGCTCTAAAGAAGCAGAAAGAACCTTACCTTACTATCTTAACCTTACCATAATAAAGTAGAAGAATCATGACATCCAAACCAGTGGTGTTATTCATTTTTTTTACTACTGGTTCTGTGGGCGTGGCTTGGTGGGTGTAGCTATTCTGTTGGCCAATCCGAGGTGGTATTTGCCAGTGTTGGCCAATCCGAGGTGGTATTTGCCAGTTCTCTGAATCAATCAAAATTACCACTACCAGTTCTCCGGAACCTGTCAGAACTGGCTGAAGACCAGCCCTGATCCAAACTCAGCTAGGGTATTTCCTTTAGCTTTGCAAGTCATGCTAGATATTATTTATCCTGATATTTCAAAGAAAAAGGAAAAAAGTAAGATAGCAAGACAAAAAGACATAAACCAAACATAAAATAGTGCCTTTTCTTATTTTGATTACTTTGTTTTACTATTCTTTTCTTGTTCAAATAGTATATTCAACTGACTAGAGCTGGTTGAGCAATAGTGTATTTTGTTTACTTCAAATAAAAGAGTGTTGAGCATGACATTTTGTCCTGCCTGATTGAAGTGAATTTGTAGGAAAGCAATTTCAAGGCCTTGTTGAAAGAAACCATATTTCACCAGGATAGGTTTGTAAAACTTTGTCTCTTTGTGTTTTAAAATGCTTGTTTTAAAACACCAGGAGAGAAATAATAATTATATCCACTCCTTCCCATTCAGTTCAACTTCATTAATCTATCACCAGAGGCCAATTTGATGGGAGGTAAGGAGGTCTAGAGATGTTACCTTTCTACACTGTCATATTTTTATGTGGTTGGTTGCACTTTTTAATATGACATCCCTTGATTTATTTTAGTTATTTTGGCTGTGCTTCAAAAGCAATGTGTGATTCATTCCAGTGCTATTTTTGTGAGGCATATCTCAAAATGGACATCTAAATCCTGATCATTCGATACCCAAGGTGCCAGAATGAGTGCCTCAACCTACTTTTATTACCTGAAAGAATCTGCTAAAGTTTTTCAAACTTTAATGAAAAGTCTTATACATTTGTACAGCTTTTTAAAAGCAAGAATCTCAAAGTAAAAGATCTGAAGCAAGGGGCTGATGATAATTTGAAACTGTCACAGCTAGGTGCAGAAGCAATCTGCCAGTGAATACTTGTAACAAGACAGCGATGGGAATTGACAATTGCCTTCACATTTTTACTGTAGGCATCCCAAATTCATTTGTTCAGCCCCTGTAGGATACACGAGGCCAAGCAAGATAGGCCTTTAATCAGATCTAGGAGAACTCATGATATCTTCATAACTTTCTTTAAAAAACATTATGTTCGTGTAAATCTGGAAAAGTAAACCCATAAGCTCTGTTTCATTCACAAGGACTGGCATGTACAAACATGCACCGTCAAAGAAAGGGCACTGCTTTCCTTCCCTATACACCTGAAAAGTAAACCATATCAACCGTCACTTATTGCTTAGTGTGTTCCATGCCTAATGTTTAACACAGTATTTCTCAGTCTTGGGAACTTGAAGATGTGTGTATTTGCTGGCTGGGGAATTCTGGGAGTTGAAGTCCACACATCTTCATGATGTCAACGCTGAGCAATACCTGTTTAATGCAATGCTTGGCATGAACCCCCCACCTTCTCCCACAAAAGGTTTTCATTTGGGGTTTCCCAAAAGTAACCTTAACATGCTGTTCTTATCCAAGTCATGGTCTCATAATAAAATCCCACTCCATGTGATAAAAAAAAAAAATCTCCAGCTATTAGCCTACATGAGTGGCAATTGTGGGTCACTTCTTTTTTCTTCCCGTAATGCTACTTGTGAGTTGGTAGTGATTTGATTATTATTGCAACTCAACTGGCTTCCAACAAAGTCAATGGAGGAAAACAGATTCATGAACAACCACACAGTTCACTTAACAACTGCAGTGATTCGTTTAATAACTTTTGCAAGGAAAAGGGGGTCATACAACTTTGCAACTCACTTAATAACTGCTCTGCTTAGCAGGGAAAATTCTGGTGCCAATTGCGGTCGCAAGTCAAGGACTACTTGAAGAAGATCCATTTGTTTCTGGAAAGGTCTGAAATTCAACCCTTTTTCACTGAAGAAATGAAAAAAAAAACCCTGTTCCTCCCATCATCCTTTCCTTTGAAGATTTTATGCTATATTACATATATATTACTCCAGAAGTCCATTCATTTGTTATTAAACCCCAAATAACAGTAATTTCAATAATTTCTAATTTTGTTTCCACACACAAGAAAACAGATACGTATCTTGTGATTCACAGACGGAGATAAAGAAATATTGTTTCAGTTGACAGCATTGTTTTATTTTCAGAATTCCAAGAAGGTAACCAAAAAACATACTCCATGAACCTATTATGTTCTAGCTAGCTGTAGTCTCCCTGCAAAGATCATAATGAGAGATATGGCTTATAGCAATAGCAATAGCACTTAGACTTATATACCGCTCTATAGTGCTTTACAGCCCTCTTTATGCAGTTTACAGAGTCCCCATATTGCCCCCAACAATCTGGGTCCTAATTTTACCAACCTTGGAAGAATAGAAGCTTGAGCCAGTGAGACTCGAATTGCTGAACTGCCGGCAACCAGCAGTCAGCAGAAGTAGCCTGCAGTACTGCATTCTAACCACTGCACCACCAAGGCTTATACATTGCGACTGGTTATAATTGTATTTTCTAAATAATGGCTGGGAGCAAATCACCAGTCTAGATTTCAGTTAAAATTTAGCAACCACAATCATAGTAGTCTAGATTTTCTGTTACAGTGCTTATTTCGTTTTTCTATAATTGCAGATCTAATTCAAGACAATTACAGTTGGAATTGTTCTGAAGTAATACCAAGATGCTGAAAGATAAATGCTCTGTAACAAATATCTGCCATGGTGACACAATCATTAAATACTAGTTATTTGTTTCTTGTTCTATGCAGAACTGCAAGACTGGCAATTTCAACCAGCTCAGTATGCAGTAGATAGTCTATATTGACTGAAGCCAATTAATAAGAGCATCGGATTCCACAGAATAAATACTCTGTTTCTGGGCACAATTCAAAGACTTTCTTACAAAAGTCTACCAGTGGTGAAATTATATTGGAAAGTTGCCTTCCACCATATTATTTTTCTTGATATTAAAATCTTCAGATAAGTCTTTTTAAAAGTCCCACCATCATCTGAAGTACAGTTGGTGGAAGCAAGAATTTGTTTAATATTTGCTCCCAAAGTTTGGGACAAAGATTGTCTGTGACAAAGAAGCTTAGTTTCCCACCCCCTCTATTTAACATAACATAAAGTAACATATGCTTTCAGAGATGTTCAGGGACCTATTTACATACAAAACAAGTATCCCATTACATCAAGGGGTTATCAGATTGGGAACTAGCTTGGACTGTAGTTTGTAGGTGTCTAAAATGCATGTGAACAATTTCTTATTGATTGCCTAGCTCTCCATTTGCTTCCCTCCATAAAATAGAGATTGTTTCAAGGATGGTGTTGAGGCTCCTGAGGCTTTAAGTCTTCAGTGATGTATACAATGTTTATGGCTTCCGTTGTGCATATTTCTTCATTAAGGTGGGGTCATGCTCTGTCCTATATGCTTTATGGACCTGGGGGTGTTTCACAAAGTAGTTTGAGATTTGCAGTAGTTCCATCTTATGCCTGGTTGGTCTGTGGACTATAGTTAGCCAGAACATTGAACAATATTACTCTAATGGTACAATCCCAAAGAATTCCTGGTAGGGCACCAATGTAGCAAATGAGAGTAATTAATCTTATTTTAATTTTACCTTGTTGTTATAACACAAGTTATAAATGTGGTGAAATAATAAACAATAAATAGACTACTAAGGAAAATAATTTATAACAAGTACAGGATGAAAGTCTGTGCCCAATGAAGTAGTGGTCTACTTTCTGTGCCCAATGAAGTACTGTAGCTGTCTATGTCATAAGGCATTCTTTTCTATCTGGTATCATACAGGATCAGATTAGAATAACAGCCGCTTATCATATGATGAATACAATGTAAATATACAGATTGTACAAGTCTGTGGGAGTAACTATGCTACTATATAACCCATAATGACAATTCTCAAATCTGGAAGAAAAAATCATTTATTCAACTTGCATAGGATGCATTCATGCATGCTTACATATTTATTATTTATTTATTAATTACACTTTTATGCCACACAACTCCCGAAGAACTCTGGGCAATTTACAACACAGATAGCAATAGAACTCGTATTTTATATACTGCTTATCAGAGCTTTACAACACTCTCCAAGTGGTTACAGAGTCAGCCTATTGCCCCCACAATCTGGGTCCTCATTTCACCGACCTTAGAAAGGATGGAAGGC
>JANHGC010009296.1:0-19771 GCA_027560395.1 Boaedon fuliginosus
ATAACAGTCCAAGGTCATTACCAGTAAATCCAAGCAGAGTTCCTAGGATGCCAAAATCCACAGAGAGCAAAAGCACAGTTGCCATAGACCAGGATTTCAATGAGTTGCTTTCTGCGAAGATCTGTTTGCAACCACACCCCCTTTTAACTCCTCTAGGGTTTGGTCCAATTAGTGGTCAGCTTTAGCTTGACCTCACCCCTTCTGATGTCGCTGATGCTGCTGTTACCTCCTCATTAAATGCTGGGTCCTAGCATCAGCTAAGGACTCCTCCCCACTGCTCTCGAACCCCACCAGGTCCTGCTGGCTCATGGAGGGACCAGCCTCTGTTGGCAGCACAATCCCTAGCACTCCCTCGGAGTCAGAGTCAGCTGCCAAATCAGAGCACACTGCGGAACCACAACACTATCCCCCATTGCAGGGCCCTTCCCCAGATCTGATGAGTGGGATGGGGTTGAGAGGGGAACTGGTCATGAAAAGCCTGTACCAAGTCTGGGGCATACACCGACATCACGTCTTCCCAGGTGAAGTCCTCAGGCCCATGTCCCTTCCACTCGATGAGGTGCAGGAACTGCCCTTTCAGCCAGCAAGAGTCCCAAATGGTGGCCACCTTGTACTCGGGTGGTCCATCTTCCTCAGGGGGAGCTGACTGAGGAAGGGCGGGTGGGTGTCAAAAGGGACAGGGTGAATTCTTGGGAACCAGGAGGGAGCGATGGAACACAGTGTGTATCTTCATGGATCTCAGCAAGGTCAGGCAATAGGCAACCGAGTTAATGATTGCCTCCAAAGGGAATGGATCAATGAAGCAATGATCCAGCTTCTTGACCAGACACTCTGTTGGGAGTTTGGTCAACAGCCACACCCTATCACCCACCACCAATGCTGGCATCACCCACCGAGACCGATCAGCTACTCTTTTCTAATAATCCTTCGGCTTGATCAAGTACTGCCACAGCCTGCAGCTCCGACAGGAAATCCTGGGTGTCTGGCACTGGGGAGTCCATGTGGGAAAGGAGAAAGAATCGGGGGTGATACCCCATGTTGGCATAGAACGGGGTCATCTGAGTGGAGGTGTGCTGGGAGTTATTAAATGCAAACTCCATGATGGGGAGGTAATCGGCCCAATTGTCCTGCTGTTGGTTCACAAAACAGCGCTTGGAGGGAGCTTTGCATCTTAGCACTGGAGGGAGCTTTGCATCTTAGCACTGGAGCTTTAAGACTGCCCCCAGCAGCTCTTAAAGCTCCAGCACTAAAGCAAAGCTCCCTCCAGGAAAGAGCTAAGAAGGAGAAAGCCAGAACTCCTCAGCTCTTTTCCGAAGCAAGCTTTGTGTCTTAGAAAACTCCATGGGCAGCCCCATACTGGCGCTAAGAAATGCCGCTGGAGCTGAGTTCTTGTTTCTCTTGTGCATGTGGGGGGGGGGAATCAAGGTCAGAGCAGAGCATAGGGAGCTGACTCCCTACTGACAACCATCGAGGGGCTCACTCGAGAGGCACCGGCTGGGGAGGGAAGATGAAAGAAGCGGGGAAGGTTCAGGTGGCACCCAACCAGGAGAGAAACCTCTGGGGCTGTGCATGGCTGGCTTCTTCCTCCCCTTCCTCCCCTGCACCCTCAAAGCCCCTTAGGGATGGGCTCCATGTGCATCCACCCTTCTTTTGTTTTCCCATGGTTGCAGGCTATGGGATGGCAAAGGCGGAGGAAGAGGCGGCCTAGGGTGAATTTTGAGAGGGAAGCCTGTGAACCAGTTGCTCTGAGATACTCTGAGAGCCTTTAGAGAGCAGAGCTGATCTCTTTTCTCAATTTTCTCTTTTTCACACCCACTAAGCCGTGCCATGCCCAGTAAGCCATACCCACTAAGCCATGCCTACTAAGCCAACTAAGCCATGCCTACTAAGCCATGCCCACATGTGGAAATTTTGGAATCCCACCACTGGTTCCAAGCCAAATCCTGGCTCAGCAGCCTGAATTCCCGTATTCCTGCAAGGAGAGTTTTCCTTGCCTGAGATCCCTGAGGCATCTGTATGCAGTCTGTCCTTTAATGGGATCCTCGTACATTAGGCACAAGTGAGCTCAGAACACCTGGAGATTATCCAGCAAGGGGATGTTTTGAGTCAATGGGCATGGCCCTATGAGCTGTCAAGCCAGAAAGGAGGCTTATTACAAAACCCACTTTAGCCCAGTCAGTGGGAAAGTCCTCCTCCCTTAGACTGAGAAAAAACTGACACTGCCCCATAAAGGCCGGGAACATGGCAGGTTGCCCAGTAAACTTGGCAGGTTGCCTACTGGCAAGGGTTAACTGTTCAAACCTCTGTAATTGGTGGCAGATAAGAGAGCTTGGCAACAATATACAAACAGCTAGCCAGGTTCATGCAATATCTCTTTCGTTTCTCAGTGGACAGATAACAAGGCAAGCTAATTACCCATGAAACAGAGCATGCAATAGAGAGTTTGTCAGAGTCCAGTCCAAAATCCAATAATCAGTCCATAAAGCAGAATGTTCAGGGAATATCCATAAGAGGTTGTCAAAATCTGGTTAAGAATCACAAACAAGGTTTTTACACAAGTAACAAGGGACTAATAATTTCGGAACTTTGTTCGTTACAAGATTTGGCAATCAGCCATAAGCACTTATAAACCCTGTGGGGTGTGGCTCGATGACAGCTACTCCCTGGCCCTCCTACTCCTCCTACGTTGTTGCAGGCGTCTGTCTCTGCGACGCTGCCTAGGATCAAGCCAAATTTCATCATCACTAATTTCCTGGCTACTCTCATGTTGCTCCTGTTGGTCTTCTGATGGGAGCTGAGGCACTGCCAGGGAGGAGGGTCCTGGAGAGGGAGACCTTGCTGTTCCTCCCACTCATCTTCAGACTCCTCTTCCTGCGGTGGAGCAGGCTCAGGGATTGGGGCCATAACACCAGCTCCTCTACGCCAATCCTGAAGCGACGTCAGACCGGAAGTCTCAAGCTTTTGTTTTCTTTGCCCTCCTGTACCATAAATGTCTGTGAAGTCCATTAACTCAGCCAATACTTTCTAATTCTGACATTCTGCTATTTGAGGATTTTATCCAGTCAATTATCTATGAGAAACAGTTTGTACAGAAGGCTACAACACTTTCTGTTGTCCAGAGAAGACAAGGATTCCACAACAGTGATACGTAGTCCGCAAAGACCCTCAGTCCTGAATTTGCTGTCAGAGTAGAGCGAATGGCAAAAATGTAAGGGGTCTAAGAAAGTAGATTTTCTGGGGAAGTATCTGCTCAACAATGAAATTCAAGATGATATGAAGCTAGAGAGGAACAAGCATATACAAGCCTGCCATATGTAACACTTATGCGGGTAAACTACATAACTAGTTTCAGTTTGAATTGGCAGTCCTAATGGACAAAGTTGGAAAGCTGACCATTGCACTGGATTTTCTCTATTAATTTTTTTTAATTATTCTTTCTCAGTAGTCATCTGAACAGTGAGATTGAGTCCACTGTCCCCTTTGGATGTGGCATTCAGAATAAGTACCTTTAAGATTTCTTGGCTAGTGTCATGTAAGTAGGTGTGGGAGTATTATAGCCTTAGACAGAATCTGATGTACTTTTAATTTGGGAATAAGCCCCCCTTACCACAATGTGATCTGTTCTCAAGGCAATATATGTATACGATCTCACCTGAAGAAAATGAAGAAAAATTAAAAGGTTAAATGATGCATTTTTATGACAATATGCTTTAAAGCAAAATGTTTTAAGCAGATAATTTCCACAACAAACCTAAGCCTTGGATGTTAATATTTGATGGGAGCTAAGATTTGGGGACGCATGCTTCTGCCACCTGGACAGAGGAATAGAATATTCTTTGGTTCTTTAAGGGTGTAAATGATGCATGGAGGTAATAAATCTAAAAATAAATAAAATAAAATGGAGATACTAAGCCAGCGGTGGCGAACCTTATTTTGATCTGCGTGCTGGAAGTGTGGGTGCACACATGTGCGTGCTTATGCAGCCACATCCCCTGCACACACCCCATGCCTGTGCATGCACACCTGCAGCCCTCCCACCACCCTGCGCGCTCTCCTGCCCTCTTTCTGAGGCTGTGTTTCGGGTCTGGAGAGGCGCACACATGCACATGGGGTGGGGGTGGTCTTCTGTGTCCCTGTGCGGGCAGTGGGGAGGGTGGGGGGTGCATGCGCACGCATCTCCAGAGCTGGAACACGGAGCAGCTGGGCTTCAGAAAAAGGCATGAGAGACCGCCAGAGACTTCGGGCGGGTCCACTTAAATGGCGGTGCGCGTGCCTGGAAGAAAGGCTCTGCGTGCCATTTCCGGCATGCATGCCATAGGTTCGCCATCACAGTACTAAGCTATCATCAGAGGTGGTATTCAGCCAGTTCCGACAGGTTCCAAAGAACCAGAAGCGATAATTTTGATTGAATCAGAGAACCGGCAAATACCACCTCTGATTCGCCGACACTGGCAAATACCACCTCTGCTTGGCAAACAGCATACCCACGCCCATCAAGTCATGCCCACAGAACCGGTGGTAAAAAAAATTGAATACCACCACTGGCTATCATCATCCTTGCTTCTGACTTGTGTATACCTTGTGTACATCCCTTGAATAGATCCAGAGTCTTTGGGCAGAAGTCCTACCCTGAAAAAGCAAAACAAAACAAAGGGAAGATCTCACAGATAAGTAGCTATGTAGATCCTAATACACATAAACAGACTTCCATGCAGATTACATTTTGAGACACAAGCAGAACTATCAATTTTTTTTTGCTTCAGTCTCCTCAATGTGTTCCTATTTACTGATATCTCCATAAGATTGAAAGAATTCTGTGAAAAGAAAGCCAAGGTTTTACTTATCATTTTTCTCTTATTTATTTACCTCTATGTCTACAAGCATCATAGAACAATAGCTAGCTACAAAAATATTAAGGGCTGAAAGTCTTCTGAAAGAAAAATATCTTCAGGATATTCCAGAAGAGTAGCTAGTTCAAACACTTATCTCCCAAAACTACAGAGTGGAATCACCCACTCAGATGGGAGCTGAATTATTCTAAAATGGTGCCTTCTGCGTCCAACCCTTCCAGGCAACTTAGTGAGTATAGTTCAGTGTTGGCGAACCTATGGCATGCGTGCCAGAGCTGCCACATGGAGCCATCCCTCCAGGCCCGTGTGAGGGTTTCAAGTGAGCCTGCCCACCCACCCCTCCTCTATGATGATCCGTTTTACCGCGTTTCAAAGCACAGCTGAGCAGCGCAAACATCTGTTGCAGCTCTGGGGGGGTCGCATGTGCATGCGTGGAGGGGCGGAGGGAGTGCAGTGGATCACACATGCATGTCCCCCCTACTCCTCCATGCATGCACGCGTGAACCCCTGCACTCCCCCTGCCCCTCGATGCATGCACGCATGACCCCCAGAGCGGCAACACAGCTGTTTGCGCTGCTCAGCTGTTCTTAAAAATGCAGTAAAATGGAGGGGCCGTGCATGCATGCACATGAGGAGGGGGTGCAAGGGCACATGGCAATGAGCATTGATTGATATTTCCTGGATTTGGGTATTGTTTACTGCTTACTACTTCAAGCAATAAACAATATCCCAATCAAGGAACTACCAACTCAGACACATAGCAAACAGTAACCAATAGCCTAATCAAGGAACCACCAAGAACATTCCCACCAACGAGTGGACAGGGCAAGTCAGTTGCATATAAACAGAGAATAAAGTCCACTCCCTTCTAGCACTGATCTGCTACCTAGTTGGAAAACGACGCATCTGCAAGAAAACAACTAAGCTCAGAGAGCATCCAGGATGCTTTAGTTCTTCCTGTGCTACAAATATGGTGTTCTATTGGTACAATGAAGTTTAGATGATTCAATAAATCTTCCATAAAGGAATGATTGGTACAAACCATTATTTCATTATTATGAGGTACCTGTGGTTATAAAGGTTTTTCAGCCATACAATACATGGGACTGTTGCCTTGGTGACAAGACCCAAAAACATCTATTTAATTTCCAGGAGCAGAAGATAGGCATTAGCTAAAAGAATAAAACTGCTCCATGCATACAAACATAGAAGAAGCTGAGGTAGTATCTTAGGTAGATAATAGCTGTTAAAGAAACAAAAGCAAGTAATACATACATACATACGTGAGGAGTAAATTCAGGGATGCAGTCAGAAGAAAGATTCAGGGACGGTCTAATTACAAAAGGATTAAAGCAGTTTTCTGTGAGCCACCTATATTTCATTACCTTCTGATACCTGTTTAATTACAACATACAAGTGTTTGCTCAGGGTTTCTCTCCTATATGGAGCCGCCACCTCGAAATTGCTGGATCATTTGACTTCATTTGCTTTATTGGTAAATAAGAATATGTTGCCACTTTTAGCAGAGTTTTTAAATGGTTTTTACATTGTTTAAAAAGCATCTTGAGAAACTCCTGGAAAAATGAGCTAGAAAATTAATAAATAAATAATATTATTTTCAAGTACACCATGGGGAATCAAACAAAATACAAACTTGGATCCAACTGCATTTCCCTAAAATGTGAACCTTCTTCAAAATGAATCTCTACGCACTACTTGGGGAATGATGTTTAATGTTCTGAATGGTGTGCCACAAATTTAGGAGCAGCATAATGAGTAAACTATTCAGCAGCACTCAAAATGTCACAGACATATCCCTGCAAAACAACAGTGCAAGAGACTAATGCAGCAATATATGCTATTTTTTGTTTGTAAGTGAGATTTAACACAAAAATCATGTTTATGTGCTTGCCAAAATAATGTGAACTAAAAAGATGCCTAAAAAGATAGGAGCAGAATCAGCTCCTATCTCCTAACTTCTTTCTTTGCCAAACATTAAACATTAAAACATTAAACATTAAAACGTGAATAGATTTCTACAAGCCTGTGCCATAATTCTGCTATACCCAGAACTCTGTCTTACGGTATTTAGGTACAAGAAAAACTTTGTGGCTCCTCTAAAAATCAGTACAGGGAGGATTCTAAATATTTTCTTACAAAAAAGAGTTCCAAAGTGACCCATAGACTCCTACAATTTGGAATGAAAATATTTAATTGATTCAATTATTTGAATGTAAACTGCAACCTCAATTATTCTATTTTCAGCCCTTCTCCAAAGAAGGATCCAAACATTTTACAGAGTTTTATATGTGGCTTAAACTATGATTCTCAAAGAATTCCATTTTAATAAGACCAATACTTTGGTGTATGCTGCTCCTTCAATTTTTTTCATTTCATTACATATTTATTATATTTAATTTTGAAAAAAAAATCAACTAATTATAATTCTGTAACATTAACATCCAAAACTGTAATTAGTATTGATAGAATATCCATTTTTCTTCTCCCTTACCCAGGTTTACTCCTAAAGGCATCTATATAATAGAATACTAAGACTGTGTGTGTGTATATATGTATTTGTGTGTGTGTGTGTCTTCAAGTCAGTGTTGGTGACCACCTGGACAAGCTCCTGCAGTTTGGCTTCTTAAGGCTGAGAGAAAATGACCAGCCCAAGGTCACACAGTTGGCTTTATGAATAAGGCAGGACTAGAATTCATGGTCTGTTGGCTTCTAACCTGGTGCCTTAACCACTACACCAAACTGGATTCCATTAGATTAAGGTATACTTGTATCAAAACAACATATTGTACTAAATGTGAGAAAATGGGCCTATACTTGACCTGTATGGCTAGATTTAATAATAATGTTAAAGATTGAGTTGTTTTACATTAACATTTTATGGATATATCTTTAGTTTCTACAAAAACTAAATAACTGTCATTGTTTTATATATTCTTTTCTGGTTTTATTGTATTTATCCTTTTGGTTGCACTTTATCACATCTTCTTGTTGTTACACCCACCAATAAATATATGTAAAAAAGAATTCCATTTGAGTTTAACATAATCTAGAGAGGCATCAAGATGCAGGGGCTTTGATTCTTAATAAATTGCACCTGAGAAATGCCTTTATGTATGTTCCTTCTGCTGTGGGATGAATGGCACACTTGAAAACATCTTGATGTGTATTAGAAATAAATAAAAAAAAATGGCATTTTTGCCTTTGATAGTTTATTCCCTTATGGTGTGATGAGAACTGAACTGTCTTTTCATGAGCAACTGTTCTGCAGCATTCACCTGGCACATTCCACCTCTCAATGGATTGACACATATTTATTCTGCAGAAAACAACATTCAGTGGCTCTCCACAATCACAGTGACATCAAAAAGAAACACTGAAAAAGACAATATGTGAAATCTGGAAAACTTAATGGTGTTTTAATTTGAAATATATTAAAGATATGGATCATCCGGTCCGAAGATTTGTTGGGTAGTAGGACAGTGGCAATTGATGACACAGTTTTTCATGTGATACTTTTATAGAACTGCAATTGTTATGTACTTTTATTCCATTCTCTATGAACTTCTGTCAAAAATTATACTGGTGTTGCTTTTGGTATGTTTGCCTTTTTTTAAACCATTGAAATTCCTAAGGCTGTTTTTTTTTTTTAGTCTATTTTTTTCAGCCAAGAAAAAAAAAAGTAGTGAGTGTTTTGCCCAATAATCTTTGGTCAAACTTAATTCACTGTTTCCTGGTGAAGTAATGAGGCTTTTTGTGGAATCAAAGATCTGTGCAATTAACCGTTCTTTAATTTCTCCAGCAGGAAGAAAATAAACATTTTACATGTTGCCAATGTGTCTCTGAGGAAAAATATTGTGTCTAGTTCTTAGTCACAAGGGGTTGATTATCTTAACCAGGTGATATTATCCGGTAGCAATTTTGTTGAAAATTAGGTCTCAAAGCTACTTAGGTATCTTAGTTGGGCTGTCAAAGTATGAGAAATCAGGTCTAGGAATGCTGGTTTCTTGGCTGCTAGTTTGTATACTTGGACTAAGTAAGTCTAAGAAGAAGACTGAAGTCTTTTCATAGAAATTTCATAGAATGTTACATTTCTGCAAGGTTTTGTTGAGTAAGTTGCTATTATTTGGGGAAACAGAAATGTTTCCATGACTAGTAGACATTGCTAATATCCTATTGCAGAGATGAAGTTGATGAAAATGATGGTGATGATGACAATGATACTGTGTCAGTATTAGAAGTACATACATACATACATACATACATACATACATACATATATTGTATATATTTGAACATAGCCAGACTTCCAGCCAACCAGGACACAGCACCACACCACTGACCAATCCAAACACAGCCAGACCTCCAGCCAATCAGGACGCAGCCCCACCAGTATTTAAGCAGAGGAGGCAGCCAGGATCACACATTGCTGCCAGAAGCATGAAGCAGAAGGTACTAGCCTGAAGCCTGAAGACCAGCCTGAAGATGACGAGTGTGACCTCATCGAAACGTCGCCAAAATACTTCCAATTTTACGCTGGAGAAAACCCGAACAACCAAAGACATATATATGTCACACACACACACACACATACATACATACATACACACACATACACACACACACACACACCACACATATATATATTCCTCTGTGTGTGTTGTAATCATACACACATATACGTACATTTTATCTATATATGCATGTAATTTGTATCAAGGGCAGCATGAAATCTTTGATGGTGGATAATGTTTGTAGAATCAAAAAAAAAATTGAATGAATAAAATATGGCCATCAGTAGTTGTCTTGCATTTATCAGTCTTCTAGAGGGGAAATAGGATATGAACATTATGTTAATTAAATACACCTAAAAGATGGAAATTAGCAGTGGCCCTTTGGCTCAGTGCATATTTCTAATGGGCCCAGCGTACTCAACTGCTTACCCCAGGTACTCATTTATATCTCTGTCACTTTTTACATTTTGTTCCACATCTCTCTCTCTCTCTTTCTCTTTATTTATTTATTTTTTTCCAGGGAAGTACATATGCAAATGAAAAGGGGAGAATATGGAACAAAATTTAATTAAAATGTGTCTGTTTCTTTCCCTTTGAGTGCTTTAGGGTGGAATAGCAAATTGTTAATAAAAAAACACAGAGCACTCAGAATAAGGTTAAAGAGCTGAAAACTGATTACACCCCACTGAAAATGAAAGCAGGAGAGGGGCTGGATGAGAGGCAGCAAAATGAGGTGGGCAAGGATTCCAGAAGGCTCAAACTGGGGATGGGGTGTTTTTCACTGCAAATTATTACAGCTCCACACATGCTGAGAAGCGTGCAAAGCATAATCAGCAGCTTTTCCTCAGGAAAGGGAGGGGAGAGGGTTCAAGGAAGGAGGCAATCATTTCAGGTGCAGTTCATGTGGAAGAGAAGGCTAAATTAAAGCTTTGCCACTGGGCTGTCCTGTACTCTCCTTCCTTTCACCAATCCCCTTAGTTCCCCTCTGTAAGAAATCTGTGATTACCAGCAAAAGGCAGTCTATTAGTCTGCTGCAGGATTATGTGCTAGGGAACAAATAGGATGATATACGAGATGAAAGGAGGTTCTCCCATTATAAGCAGATGCCGATGGCAGCAGATTTTTGAAAGAGTCATTTTTAATGCTATGCTTTTTCTGAATGCAACACCGCAGAAATAAATCTTTGCATCAGCAACTATTGTGTCATTAAGTGATATTGTTGCGTAATGATATTCTCTTCACCTCTTCTAGGTGAAACATTTTCAACCTCTATGTGGGTATGCGAATAAAAGACATGGAAGACCTTCTCTTGGATTGGCTTATCAATAAGCTTAATTTAACTCAACTCTAATGAACCAAGGTCATTTGTCTTCTAATGGCATATAACTCAGGTTATATTCTAAAGTGAAAATGAGAACATCCCATTCACTCCAGTCTTCCCACCTCCCAAATTTTTATCTAATAACTCTTTCATTCTTCCCATTAATAGCTTTTAATCTCTAAATGTTTTTATTCCTCCCTTAAAGATTTAGCCAACTAGTGAGAGTAAGAAGAAGTGATGCAGGAAGACCTGTTTCTTGACCCCTTCCTCTCTGTTGCCTTGGTGTGCAGCATGTTTCATTTCAGATTAAAAACCTGATGGTCATAGGAGATACAATCCTTTTTAGCTCTCAGGGATTCTGCTATTCAAGCAGAACCTGATTTAGATTTGGCATAGACTGCACAAAATGGTACTGTAATGCAGTATAAACACTGGAAATGGTGATAAGCTGATATGTCAGATCACTGAACTGAATAAGATTTTAGTCATAATTTTTATAAGTTTTCTTAATGTTATATTTGATAAAGATTAATTTGAGAAGTATTGGCTTGATTCCCAGTATACTCAGTCATCTTGCTATCATCAGAGAGTGGTTCTGAATGAAATATTCCTTGGCTTAAACTGTCAGTAGCTCAGTGGTGAGTTGGAGCTGAAAATTAATTGTACCTTCATTTGGAGTGTTGTGACATTGCTTACATGTTTTTGGACTTTAATTCTGCATCAGTTCAGAATTGGGAATTGTACTGGATATGCTTTGAGAGTAAGGAAGAAAAGCAGATTCAAAATTATCTTATAAACAGATATATAAATTTATACTGTGGACATACATCAAAATGCTATCATATCATCACTCAGTGATATAACACTACCTCAGATTGAGCTGAATATGCCATGGCTATCTTGAAGTAGTATCTGGAATCTGTTAGGATCTGAATCAGGAAAAATAAATAGTATGTATGCATGCATCAGAGCTATCTGTTAACATGACCTCTAGATGTCTCTCTTGATGGGGTTGTATTGACCTGACCCAGATGCTTTGAGTCTTGATCTTCCTGGAGTCATCTTTTCTGCTTCATCAGTAGAAGGAACTTGTGCTTGGGCTATGCTCAACTTTGGCTGGAGTACCTGTTGAGGCTGAAGATGAAAAGCGATGCCTTTGTTAGCAATACCTGTACTCTACATATTGTGACATTTCTATTGCAATGTGTTCTATATTGGGCTGACTCAGGGCTGGGTTTCAAAAATTCCAGCAACCAGTTCCCTGCCTGGTTTCTGGGTGCGTGTGGCCATGGTGAACATGCCCTAATCGGCCACCCGCACCATGGCATGGGGGGCATTTCACCCTCCCCAGGCTCCAGAGGCTTCCCTTGAGCCTCTGAGAGGGGAAAAATGGCCTCCCCCAGTGTCCGGAGAGCCTCTGGAGGTCAGAAATAGGCCCATTTCAGGCCTTCAGAGACTTCTGGGAGGCCCATTTCTCCTCCTCCCCATGCTCCAGGGCCTTCCCAGGAGCCTGGGGAGAGTGAAAACTGCCTCCTCTGGAGGACCTCCAGGGGCTGGAAACAGGCCCATTTCAGACCCATTTTTCCCCTCCCAGAGCCTCTGCACACACCCTTCACTTACCTGGGATCCAAAATGGGCTGTGTAGAGACCCTGGGGAGGGGCAGGGCAGAAGGGGCCAGCCAGTCATTCTAACTACGGGCGAACCAGATATAAAATTAACATCCAGTTCAGCCGAACCAGCTCAAACCAGCTGAAACCCCTTGGCTGACTCAAAGATGAATTGAAAGTTATTTATTTATTCAATTTATACCCCGCATCTCTTCACCCGATGGGGAACTCAAGGCGTCAAGGCTCAGCTAGTACAAAACACAGGGAAACATGTCATTGTAGATAATACTCACCTTGTTCCATTGGCTTTCAATAGACTTCTGGTCCCAAATCAAAGTGCCAATTACATAAACAGGTACCAAATCCTATATGGAATGGCACCAGTTTCTTCCAGGGACCACTTTGCCAAGTATAAGTATGTGCATCTAGGAAGGCCTGATGAGAGTTCCACGTTTATTTGAAGTCAAAGGTCTGGATTAGGAGACAGGCTTTCTCAGTATTAGCTCACATACTATAAAATATCCTTAGGGTTAGGGTTAGTTAGTTGTGATTGGTTTCTACATTTGTTTTCACTCAGAAAGACCATTAGAACCATTACATGTCAACAGGTTCTTGGATCAGGTGGATTAGAAACATCTATTATTTATTATGTGTAGATATGGTTTTTAACAATGGTTTTAAATTCTATTTTCATTTCTTCCTGTGCATCACCAAGCTATCCCAAATTAGCGCAATCTGTATATATCTAAAGATACCCTAGGTTGATCACTATAAGGAGAAGGTCAAGGTAATGTAAGCAGTGGGTTACAGTAGTCCTCAAGTTACTACCACAATTGAGCCCAAAATTTATATTGCTAAGTGAACCATTTGTTAAGTGAGTTTGCCCCATTTTACAACTTTTCTTGCCACAGTTGTTAAGTGAATCATTGCATTTGTTAAGTTTTTAACACAGTTGTTAAGTGAATCTGGCTTCCCCATTGATTTTGCTTGTCAGAAGGTCACAAAAGGTGATCACATGATCTCCGGGACACAGCAAGTGTGATAAATATGAACCAGTTGCCAAGCATTTCCCCTTGACCGGGGAAATGAGGCAGGGTATACATCAAATAAAAATAAATAACTAAATAAATAAAATCTGAATTTTTACCATGTGACATGCTGCAATGGTTATAAGTGTAAAAAACAATCATAAGTTACTTTTTTATTTTCCAAAACAACACATAAAAATTAAAATTAAAACATCTCTTTGATCCAGACAGGACCGATAAATCTCGTATTACAGTCTTCGTCTTTCAGATACATTTCTCAATCAGTTTTCCATTTATTCAACTCACACTGTATCATATTATTAAAATCTCACTATTTTATCCCACCACCACTATTTTATTTCATATTAAAATTACTTTCCATTTTCAGTAGCATGTAGTATTTCATTATAGAATTCAAAAAGTAGATTATTAAAAATTAGACTTATTTTCTTATTTAATAAAAAAGAAGAAATAAAAAAAGAAAAAAGTAAAGAATATTCCCTTAAATATTAACTTAATAATAACAAATTTTAATATATACTGCCCTTATACATATCATAATTAATTTCAATTATCCTTCATCTCACTTTCGCCTCTTCGCTAAATCCATTTCCCTTATCAGTCCCATTTGCTTTTGTAGCTCTCTTCCTTTTGCCATGGTCTTTTCATCTTTCTTCTCCACAGTCATATTCTTTGGTGATTTCCTACCTCCTTTCCCCATTTTTGTCTTTTTTTAATTAACTGGCCAGCCGATCCTTCTTTCCACTCCGTTCCTGGTTCTTTCTGTCTTAAAAAATATCTAATGTCTGTTTTTGCATTACTTGTCCTGGACGCCATTTTCCTGCCCCTTTCTTTGTCCACGGTCAGCTCATCTGCTTTCAAATCTCCTTCCTTCATCTCGCCCTGGTCAACAGTCTCCTTCTGGTCTGTTGACTTTAGTTCTTTTGTATTATCATTTTTATCTATTCCCCCCCATTCTTTCTCTGCTTTCTAAGTTACTTTTTTCAGTGCCATTGTAACTTTGAATGCTCACTAAATGAACTGTTGTAAGTCAAGGACTACCTGTATTTTAAGATACAATGCAGAGGACAAAGGCGACAAATTCCTTGTGAAAAAGGAAGCAACAATATGAAAAGTAAAACAAATATTTGGCCTGGGACTCCAAAGTTATTTCAATTTACTTTGTGTTTACTTTTCCAATTTCACCTAAAGTGATGATTCTAAGAGCACTGTTGGGATAGTGGAATCTTACTAACTCACACAATTTCTGATTAACACTGAGGAAGCAGATGGCTGGCTGCATTATTGGTCAGTTTGCTTTGTGAGAAAGGCATGTAGAGGAAAGGTAATATGTGTCCTCCCATATATATTTATATAACATAGCCAAGTGAAAACAATAAAATGGTGAACCAAAATAGTTCTATCATCAGGCTGTTACCTGATGAAAAAGCTAGTTATGGCTATCTTTGTTCAATGACAGAAACCAGGCAGATCTTCTTTCTTATGTTCATCTGAACGTAAATTAGTCCTAATTATGGTTCTCTTATTTCCAGGAGATTTCCTTCCTACCTCCCTTCCTTCCTCCCTTCCTTCTTTTTTTTCTTTTTCATTTCTTTTTATGTTTATTGGGACACAGTGGCTCAGTGGGTAAGATGCTGAGCTTTTCAATCAGAAAGGTCGGCAGTTTGGCGGTTTGAATCCCTAAGCGCCACGTAACGGAGTGAGCTCCTGTTACTTGTCCCAGCTTCTGCCAACCTAGTAGTTCAAACGCATGTAAAAAAAATGCAAGTAGAAAAGTAGGGACCACCTTTGGTGGGAAGGTAACAGTGTTCCATGTGCCTTCGGCATTTAGTCATGCCGGCATGACCACAGAGATGTCTTTGGGCAACGCTGGCTCTTCAGCTTTGAAATGGAGATGAACACCACCCCCTAGAGTCAGGAACCAACTAGGACGTATGTGTGAGGGGAACCTTTACCTTTACCTTATGTTTATCAAGAATATCAGGTATATATTCAAACAGATAATTAAGAGCACGGAAAAAATAATTGCAATCAGTGTGTCTTCCATAGAAGACCTGTATATCATGTGGATCAGAAGGAGGGCTGCAAAGATATTTAAAAACCCCTCATATCCTGGACATAATCTGTTTCAACTCCTCCCTTCAAGATGACACTACAGGACATTGCATACCAAAACAACTAGACACAGGGACAGTTTTTTCTCTCTCACACCATCAATCTGCTAAACACCTAATTCTTACATTATTGTCTAACGTCTATGAATGTAGCCAGGTAGTATGGTTGTAGTGTTATCATTTATCCTTCTTATCTTCTTTACTTCCCCCTCTTATTGGTATTATGGTGATGATTCTGTTGCTTTGCATGTACACTGAGAAGGTCTGAACAGAAACAAATACCTTGTGTGTCTAAACACACTTGGTCAAATAAAATATTCTAGACTTTTATTGTCTGTAAACTTTTAAAAATTTCTGCTTCTGTTTTCTGACTGTCTAGTTATGTTCCTGGTTATATTTCATTATTTTCTTCCCCTTATTCTGCTCTTAGTAACTTTTGCTCTTCCATCTTCCTTTACTAATACAAAATATTCTCAATCATCATAATCTAATATTAATATTATTATACCATAGTTTGATCTATTTGTATTCATATATCTGAAAAAAATATATTTCTGATTTAATTCAAATATGTTCAAAATGGTGAATACCTTAAAATGTATATTTAGTAATTTAGTTTATTAAATTAGTAATTTTAGTACTAATTTTTAGTAATTATTTTAGATTTTTTGATAATTCTGTGTGTGTTTGTGTTTAAATTTTATGAGCCAGTGAACAAGCAATTAAAAAACAATATGTACTGATTTAGTTTTCACTTGTAGGCCTCGCTGCATTTTGCCATCTGTGAAATCTACCATGGATATTTTGCACCTTTGAGTGCTTTTTAATCAAACAAACTATCCAATTCATTTTTCTCCAGCAGTATCACACTGGAAATAGCCTTTGGCAAGATCACTGTTCTTTAACAATGTCAAGCAGAAGTGAAATTCCTTCCTTTATTTTATTCTATTTTGTTATGATCCCAATTAGTTACTCCATAGCACCAGTCGAGTCACATTTTCTTTCCATATCCCTAACTATGGAATTTATTATTTTGTTTCCAATATAGTCCCTTTCCAGCATTTTCCTGGGGTTCTTTAGGAATGGAGGTTACAAAGTTGTCAATGTTTGGATTAGTGAACAACATGGTTGTTTTTGAAAGTCTGTCTTGCATTGGACACAGCCTTGCTCCCAACTCAGCAGGTCAAACAAAGAAGACCCATAGTGGAAGCTTATTCCCAAGCATTCTTCACCTTTTGCAAGGAAGCCATACAAGAAGTACAACTACAAGTATTAACTCTAACTTTATTGTAAGGTTAGATTAATAGAATATTGCAAGTGTGAAAATACATCTCTCTCTGCTTGCCCTTACAGCTCCACAAAACCTATGGAGGGTCCCTTCTGAGATGTTTATTATACCTCCCCATTCCTTTTGCAAATTCAGTTGCTACTTGTCTGGCCATTTTCTGGCCCTCAACTTTTCTACCTGTCTCTCTGGTCATTCCCACTTTAGCCTTGATTGGGTTGAGAGTTAGAATGACTCTATGGAGTTTGAGGGATAATATATTAAGGAAAGCAAATAAATTAATTTAGAAGGAACCCAGAATTTCAAGAGCTTTCCTATGATTACAAACTAGTGCCTCTAAACTGTCCCTGTATACCCGCTCGTTTTGGGGGTGGGGGGCAGGTATAGGAAAATGCAAAGGTAACTTAATATATCATGCATATGTAAGGATAAAAAGACACATCTTGTTCTTAAATTGTTGGCTAAAACATGCATTACATAATTTACTTTATTTATCCATATTTATTCATTGCTTCCTGGCAGTATGGTTTTTAAGTTTGCATATTGGATTTTTTTAGAGCATATTCCATTTGATATTTGATAGATATAAGTCCTCATCTTACAACCATTTTATTAGTGGCTGTTCAAAGTTACTTAAAAAGGGACTTATTATTTGTTACGACTTAGGACAATTTTTCTCACTTCTGACCACTGCAGCATCCCTATTGTCAAGTGATCATAACACTTTGCAATTGGTTTGTATTTATGATGGTTGGGTTGGCCCTGGAGCATGTGATCACCATCTGACAAGCAAATGGAGACACCAGATTCACTTAACCTCCAAAATTATTGCAGCTATTAGCAAATGTAGTGATTCACTTAACAATGGTGGCAAGGAACTCATAAAAGGAGGCAAAACTTTCTTAACAACTGTCTTGCTTAGCAATGGTAATTTTGGACTCGATTGTGGACCTAAGTTGAGGACTACTTAGATGTAGTAGAACAAACATTACAGTATCACTGTCGGTCTAGGCTATAGATGATTCATCCTGATTTGTGGCCTAGAACTTTGAATATTTTTACATTTTTTTCTACATTTTATTCTGGATGATTCCCATATAGACATACTCATATCACTGGTTTGATGCAACTGTGAAAACCAGTAGATGTATGCTTTTGGATGGAAGATATTATAATAAAAAACATCACTAGAGGGCACTCAGAACACCTATACTTCAGTCATTCTGGACTTCATTCTCTTGAAAAGAAAAAAAATGTAAATTATTTTGAAGATAGGATATGGAAGAAAGAAGAAGCCATTTTTGCTGCCCCAAATGCAAAAGCCTGGCAATTTGCACCTGAAACTTGTTAATCTTTTTTTTTTATCCTAGTTTTAGAAGCTGTCAGACTGGCATATTATGCAAATTGGAATTAAGCAATTAAGCCGATAATGTTTCCTTTGAAGAACTTGACAAAGCAGAGGAAATATGGAATTTTCACACACAAGACTTTGAATGCATATTAACTTAAAAGCAAATGCAAGTCAGAGAAGGAAAATAGGAGCCATCATTGTACGTAATAGACAAGTCTTCCTGTTCACTTTTATCCACATTATACATAAAACGGCATTCCAGATCCTTCAAAAAAGATGCTTGGCAGTGTGCAGTAATATGTCTCTTTGAATCATTAAAGCAGCTGCATCTTTTTCTGAACTCACATGCTGTTCGATAAGCTGCTTCTGGCTATCTTCACTTCTGGGTATTTTATTTCATGGTTGAAAATTCATGATTTATAAATCCAACGCACAATATAGGGTCCCTAACTTATTATGCAACAAATTCTTTTTATGAAATCCATGTGCAGTTTCTTAGATTGCTGGAAACAATGGGAAAATAAATTTCTCAAACCTGCTAAGTTTTGCCTTTTTTATGCAGAAAGGATCATTTCAGGAGCTCTAGTTTTAGTTTTAAAGTAATCCCATATCTTGAAGTTCATCCAATAAGGTTTCACTTTGTTAATAAAATTTGATGTTAAACCTTATACAATTAATGCATGCTCATAAAATGTCTTTGCAAAATCATATGAGATTTGGCAGTGTCATGGAAGGGGATCGGTTAAAAAAATAGAGAGCCTGCTGATATTTAGGGATGCTTTCAAGATGCCTGGCACGTCCATGCCCTGCATTTACATCTCTACCCCAAGGCAGTGTTCACAGTACTGACCCAGATGAATGAATCATCTGAACTGATATAAGACAGTTTTGTGTGGGGTCTTAACTGACAACTTATTTTAAAAGGGACAATTTTTGTTGTTTTCTTTTTTTCGACCAAAATCAGCTTCAGGGGTCTTCACACTGGTCCATTCATCTCAAAGTCCAGGGCTAAACACAGTTGCTTTTGTGCATTCATCTTTCAAGTAAGAACAGAAACAAAATCTACATCAGATTCTTCTACTCTTCTTTCACTTCCTAGCATAAGTTACCTGAAAGGAGTGATCCTGTTACCTTTCGTTCACAAATATGATATTAAAGCATCTATGGTTTGTGCCTCAATAGGAGTGGCTGAGAAATAATTAATAAAGAGAAGTCTTTGTCAAAATATCAGTTGCAATACAACACGGCAGGCAAAAAGATGAAAAAATGTCTGTGATTACATTATATAAGAGGAAGATGGTCAGTTTGAAGATTCTGTCACTGCTGGTTATGTTACTCGTAGGATGCATCCATAGGTTGCTAGTAGCTTATATCAGAAATATAAAGAACACTATTGAGTAGGACTGTTGTAATTTGTTAAACTGATATCCTATCTCTAAAAACCCAAGGTGGATTACATGGAGATCCCTTTTTACTTTGTCTTCACAACAATAATCCTGAAGGCCAAATGACAATATGTATTTCATGACATCATAATACAAATGATGCACTTAAGTACTTTGCATCAGTTATATAATGAGATATTATGTATAAACAGAATAACAGAGTTGAAAGCAACCTTGGAGGTCTTCTAGTCCAGTGTTTCCCAACGTCAGCCATTT